>QEPC01011998.1:3470192-3483038 GCA_003113815.1 Sphenodon punctatus | reverse complement strand
TTAGTGATTTAGTTTTAGTGTTTGTAGGAGTAGGCCTGTGTACTTATTAGATAATCCATTTAGTTCATAGCATTTAGAATAGTTAATAGCAGTTAGATTTAGTGTAGATAGATAGATATAATATTAGATTTTAAAAAATAAAAAAATAAACCAATATAAAAACAAAAAAAAACAAATAAAAAACAAAAGAAAACCATATAAAACCCAATAAAAAACCAAAAAAACATATAAAAAACAAAAAAACCACCCATAACAACATTTCCCAAACGGCCGAACGCCGAACCAAACAGCCGAACCCGAACCCGGCGAACTGACCGAACGGACGAACCGAACACAGCCAAACCGAACGGATGAACTGAACGCAGCCAAACCGAACGGCCGAACCCGAACCGCGATCTGTTCGCCCATCCCTAGTAAACATTGAATACAGAAGTAGTCTCATCCAAATCAGTGGGACTAGCAGTACTAGTAGTTTCATGTACTAGCATGAAATCGTGAATCGGTGCTTCACTGGATCAAGCTAGAGTTTTTAGGACTGGGAATGATTTTGCCCCAATGGATTTAGTACCAGCCTGGGAGTAAAATAAACATGAGTTCCCATCATGGGCTGCTCCAAAATGAAGTAATCAAATTCATAAAACTTTCCCAAGAGTACCACCCAAGTTGACGAAATAACCAAACATGAAAATACTAAAATGAAGACTCAGAACCGCAAATCGGGAAGGCGGGAAGCAAATAGCATTTAGTATTCGCTTTGTTAAAACAGATTCTAACATACTGATGTCATCAAATTTGGTATGGACTTCAATCAGTTCTACATTTCAGCCATCGGTTTAAAAAAAGAGGGGACACATATAATTTGGAGAGGTTTCTGTCCTTTCCTTGCTCGCTGCCCACAACAACAGTGAATACCATCTGGCAATAAGAGTCTCTTTTCCTCTCACCTTCACTGCCTAGCCGTGCTTTCTGGATACTCAAAACCAGATTTCCTGTCCACTAAACAGACCAGGGATGGCCAAACCATGGCCAGGTGCCACATACAGCTCTCAGGCAATCCAAATTTGGCTCTAGGCTGGGGTCCCACACTGCCTTAACAGTCCAGCTACTTATTTAATTGCACTCAAGTCTCGGTAGCTGCTCCTCAAAATCTCAGCAGCCAAGTTCTCAGAGCACCAGCATGGTCAGCAAATCAAAGAGCAGGAGATGTTTGTGTGCACATGGATACATATGTGTGGGTATATGTGTTTCTTGTGCCTCTCAGCCATATGGAGATTTTGGTATGCAGCTCTTGGGGATGGGTACCTTGGTCACCCCAAGAATAGACCTTTAAAACCATGTGACAACCTGAGCCACCTTCTGAACTGAAATAATTTACATTTAAGGTAGGAACAAATGTACTTAAGGGCGGTTCAGAAAGAGATGTCTGTATTATTTATTTATTTACTTTGTAGAAGCTATAAAATACAAATATAACCTGGCATGTATTTAAAGTTAAACCACTTTTCTTGTCTAGCAGGAAGAATACCAAGATAGAAAAAAGAGCTAAGTAACGTGAGGTATAAATAGTTGTGACTATGAGAGTAACAATCAGCCAATAGCGTTGCTCCTTATACAACAAAGAGTTACTTTGTAAACCCTGCAAATAAAATTGCTAAAAACACTTTTTAAACTACCAAGCCCAATTCTGTACCCTGAGCACTGCACAAAACGGTGCGTGCGCAATGTACGCACAACATGTACACAACCTCTAGGCAAAGAACACAACATTCTTTGCAAAGTGTGCAAAGTGTGTGCAAAATGTGCACAAAGTGCATGCATGATACACAACATGCAAATGAGTTTAGGACAAGGTTCTTTAATGAAATTTAAGTGCAGTGCATATTAAAGTGTAAATTAGTTTTTCATTTATCAATTAATATATATATTTTACATACAGGTTGTTGACCTGATTCGGTTTTCTTTCTTTCTTTCTTTCTTTCTTTCTTTCTTTCTTTCTTTCTTTCTAGGAGCAGACAATTGCTACTTTAGGAACGTTCCACTGCAATATACTTAAATTATATTTAAGGCCTAACAAGTTGAGTTTGTGGTTTTAAAAAAATAATAATTTC
Source organism: Sphenodon punctatus (assembly GCA_003113815.1). Classification (NCBI taxonomy): domain Eukaryota; kingdom Metazoa; phylum Chordata; class Lepidosauria; order Sphenodontia; family Sphenodontidae; genus Sphenodon; species Sphenodon punctatus. Next base: position 3,480,930 of record QEPC01011998.1, on the reverse strand, counting down.
GAGCAGAGCTACCTTTTCTGGCATAAAGTAATTGGAAAGTACCATAGATAACTCAATAAAACACATCAAAAGTAACTTTCTATAGCTTGTTTTGACATGTCCACTTGTGGGCTGTGTCAACTTTAGATAAACAGCAGTTTTTCCCTCAGACAGAACAAACCATTAAAAATATTCAACAGAAAAAGCAAATAGAAATAACTCAGGACCATGTTTGCTTATTTTCAAATAAAAAGGAGATACTGAAAGGAGTGGCCATTGCAACTGAAAGTGCATTTTTCTGATTCATGTATTTGCTGTAACTATTTGCATAGGATTTAAATGTCTAAGAAAAATGTACCAGCCATTTTAAAAGAGAATACTGCATTTAAGAAACCTAAAAATGCTAATCTGGTCTCATATTTACAAAGGTCTGCTAACTATATACGTGATCAATTAACTAAACGACAGAAAAGTTTGGTAAATAAAAGTCTCATGCCAAGACTTCATGACTTGTCTGTAGAGAAATAGGAATCTTATCAATTCTAGAGCCAGTTCTAAGAGCCACACTGTGTTTTAGATGAGATCTTATTCTCTCTCTCACTCCCCCTTCTTGATAGGAATCAATGGTGAATTCTAAGTTACTTCCTTGTCAAGGCTGCTTATCAGGAATAGATCTACAATGGATATATTTCCTCAACAAGTAGTGCTTGATTTGTATTTTAAGAACCAAAGTGCAGCGAACATACATTTGATTGGAACAAAAATTATGCTGGTTTGCAAGGCAATATTTTGGTAGTTAAAAAAAAAATCACCTCCACTACTGAACAAAATCCAGGAAACTGGTTGAACAATATTTTGGAGCTGAAACAGGTACTAAATTTAGTATCCTCCAGTAATACCCACATTTTCGGGTACCGCATCGGATACACAACAGATTACCCGGAGAGTACTCAGATGCCTGAAAATCTGGTACTGATTTTTCCATTTTCTCATTATTGATCAGTATATCAGGTCGGAAAACTGAAAAATCAGGACAGAAATAAAAAAATTCAGGACCAGAAGTTGACTTTCCAGGACCAGAACTCAACTTCCCGTAACAGAAAATAAAAAAATACACATCAGAAGTAGAAATATCGCTACCAGAGGTTGGTATTCCAGTACCAGAAGTTGACATTCGGGTACCCAAATCGAGTCGCAGTTGGGTACTGATCGGTCCCCAACGTTGTCAGGTTGATTCAGGCACTGGAACTTTGTCGAGTGTACCCATTTTTGCGGATACTAATTTCAGCTCTAGTTTTAATATAATAAATGCATCACACGTTTCCCAAGAATGCTCAGAAGCATTTTTTCCTTCGCTGATCGCATTCTGAAAAAATTAATAATGGCAAGTCTCTCCTCCTTAAGGAGACTATATATTATAGAGCTGCAATAGCAATATTGCACCACAGTGTGGCACACAACAGCACTAAGTAGTGCAGGGCTGCAATAGCACCATTGAACAATAGTGTGGCGCACAACAGCACTAAGTAGTAGAGGACTGCGAAAGCACCATTGCATAACCATGTGGCGCACAACAGCGCTAAGTAGTACAGGACTGTAATAGCGCCAATTGCACAACAGTGTGGTGCATGACAGCACTAAGTAGTAGAGGACTGCGATAGCACCATTGCACAACAGTGTGGCGCACAACAGCGCTAAGTAGTAGAGGACTGCGAAAGCACCATTGCATAACCGTGTGGTGCACAACAGCATTAAGTAGTACAGGACTGCGATAGCACCCTTGCAAAACGCCGTGGTGCACAACAGCACTAAATAGTACACGGCTGTAATAGCACCATTGCACAATGATGTGGCACACAACAGTGCTAAGTAGTACAGGGATGAGATAGCACCATTGCACAATAGTGTGACACACAACAGTGCTAAGTAGTACGGGGCTGCAATAGCACCATTTGCCCAACAGCACGGGTCGCAATAGCACAGAACAAAGTCCCAGATAAATGAAATGACCAAAATACTAAAGCCAAGTTGCCAAATAAATGAAGTAATTGAAATACAGAAAACAAAATAACTGGAGGGAAAAATTCAGAACCGCAAGTGAAGTGTGAAGTGAACAGCATTTCATATCTACTTTGTTTAAATGAACATGGATATAGCAAATGTATTGAATTTGATATGTACACCAAATGTTAGTTTCGTTCCTGTCTTGTATGGTCTTTGCCACAGTAGGGCTTGCACCAGGCCTGCCTCCCAGCTCTTTTTCCTAACTCAGAAGTCCCACTCTCCAAGGCTCTCTTCTGAGCACCCGCTCTTCCTACTCTCATCACTGGTGGTCAGTCCCTTCTGAGCATCTGGCAGGGACACCAGCAGGAGGCATTCAAGGAGGGAATTGCACCACCACCTCGGCTCCCACCTGGCCCTGCTCCTCGTTTGGGTGGGAGCAGAGACACATTTGAAATGGACAGGGACAATGGGACTTTCCCACCTCTTTCTGATGTGACAACACCCCTCTTTCCAAGCACCATGACATCACAATGCTCGGAAAGGAATGTGGTCAGCTGCAAACGGGGGGTGCAAAGGGGCTCTCGCACCCCTGCCCTCCTCTCAGAATTCAGTTCACCTGGCTCACTCTTTATATCTGCCCTCCCAGTTGGCTAGCATCCTTGCTGTCCTGCTCTAGCTGAAGGCAATTCATTCCTATCAGATTGGCCAGTTTACCAACTCTCAAAGTAGAGATGAAATGACCATTTGCAGCAAATACTGTTTTCATATTTTAAAAAACAGCCTATTCACCGCCTCTCCCATGATGCAGAAACTTGCCTGGTTTTTGCCACATTCATTTGTTCCCATTCGGGAATGCCCATTGGTCGGTACTTTTGGTGCTTTCTAGAACTTTTGGGCCATGCCGGTATGTTCAGCACATTGGCAGGAGAAGGGGACAGGCACAGTATACGCAGACCAGATGAGGTGGGCGCAGTCTCCTTCTCCTCCCACCTCTCGCCTTGTCCCTCTCCTGCCTCCTCTCCATTGTGAGAAGAGTACTAGGAGGTGAAAAAGGCATGTGGCCAGGAGCTGGAAAAGTGATGACACCAGGACCTGAAGGTACCAAAAAATGAAGGAATGTACTGGGAAATACCAAAAATACTGAAAAATTGTGGAATTAGTAAAAAAAACAAACAAAAAAACCCCACCACCTGCAATCCTGAAAGCAATGGAATCACAAAAAGTGTCCCAGACTCAAAAAATCTATCTAATATTCAGCACTGTTCTCAATACAATGGGATTTCCCATCAATTTGGGAACAGCTATTTTCAATTCAGCACTATATCAAAGGACAGCACCCTGCAAATACTTGGGTAGACAGGCAAGTGGGGTTGGAGAGTGAGAGCAATGAGTGAGGAAAGTAGCTGCTAATTGGAACCATAGGGGGTTCAAGGCTGGATCATAGCAACTCAGGACTGGTGTGTGTGTGTGTGTGTGTGTGTGTGTGGCTGGAGCCTTCTCGGGATTTTTTTTTGTGCATGTTGGCCTACTTAGTATCCCCTTTTTCCAAAGCCCCTGCCTAAAGCCAGCACTGAAGAAATGACATTATCAGCCTGTCATGTTCATTCAAGACAGCAGCTCTTGGCTTTTGCTACAGTGCTTAGCTTTTGCTGGGTTTTGTCAATCTGTGCAGTAGAGGCGGCAAAATCCAGCTCGCCCTGGAACACAGCGGAAAGCACTGCCTTATTTTTTCAGTCCATGAGCAAAAGTAAGAGTGGCGCCCTCAGAAGTGGATGGAATTAGGTCAGCCTCTACGTGCTGCAAGTACAGTAGCAGCAGCAGGAGGAGGAGATGCATTAAATTACATTTCTCTGCTGATAAAATGTAATGCAAGGTATCAGTGACAAAAGTCAGACTAGAGAATACACAGACCAGGTGACAGAATGATGTATAACTACAGGCAAGACTCCAAGTTGCATTCACTTCAGGGTCTACACCAGCAGAGGGTGCAGGGTCCCTGGCACTAGAAAGTCTATCAAGGAAAGTTATACTGGCTAGGGATGGGCGAACGCGGTTCGGAAGTTCAGAGTTCGGACCGAACTCGACCAGTTCAGTCGACCGAACCGAGCTTCCGAACCGAACTCGATTTTCAAACCGAACCGAATTTCCAAACTCGGCTCTGTTCGCCCATCACTAAAAGATAATATTCCATTTAGTTCAATGGGGTTTGAATTTCTGAACTTTGTTCGGAAGTTCAGAGTTCGGACCAAACTCAAATAGTTCGGTTGACCAAACTGAACTTCCGAACCGAATTTCCAAGCCGAACCGAATTTCCAAACTCGGTTCTGTTCGCCCATCTCTAATAGTGGCACAAATCTGGGAGATGTGGTAATTTGTGGCGACCTCTGCTACTAAGACACCTCTCCAGCCATGAGTGGAAACCAAAGCTCTCTTCTGATGGGAGTGGATCACACTCCAGACCAGAACACAACAAGTGAGACTAGAATGTGAGTGAATCTGGCTCTCAGAACTTCTGCATGATCCTCAGCAAGAGTGTTGAGATTCTTCCATGCACTGGAGCAACTGTCAAGTCACATGAAGTTATTCTAACCATATGTAAGGGAAAGGGATCAGAAACACCAGAGGAATTGCATACAACCCAACATTTAAAGTGGCCAAAAGAGGGACAAGCCCAGCACCCTTGGCCATTAAGCTCCACCCTTCATTGAATAAGCTCCACCCCCTCTCAAACTTACATGCAAACACACACACCTCCCAACATTCCAAATGCACAAAGAGGAACAGAACCGCTACAGCTTATTATTCCACTTAGTTTCTTGTCATTCTGTCACCTCCCATCGTCCTCTCCAGCACGTTTCCTGAGAGGCAACCAGGAAAGAGGTGCCTGAGACTTTAATATGGACCCCTTTTTTCTCTGTCTCCTGAAGGAGGGACTTTGACCAGGGCATGAAATTTCAGATTGAACTCTGGGAGCCCCCAAAAAATAAAATACATTCATTTGCCAGACTTTATCACGATATTAAACCATTCTTCCACCACTACACCCCTGAACCAGCGGCCAGTCTCAGTTTTCTGGCTGCCAATGGCTCCCAGGCGCCTGCAAATTTCATGCCGTGCTTTGACCCCTGAAAGTGGGACAGTGGGATTCAGTAGCCAAAGAGGGACTGTTCAAAGGTATTGAATTGTGCATTGCGGAGCAATTATGTATCAGAAAAAGAATTCAGTTCAGGGTGTTACCAGACATACCAATAAACACATTTCAGTGCCTTTCCTTGTTGAATTTGTGACATCATGATGGGGTAGCTGGTTGTACAATCAAAACAGTAGATGTGTGTTGGGTCCGCTACCCAATAGTTTCCTCCCACCAATCATGTAACTGTCCCCCCATTTCCCAGTTTCCCTCCGACTTGCAGCTGACCCATCACCTCTGACCTCTGCCCACAGAAACACAAAGAATGCTGGTACAGCTGCACCTGCAGAACTCACAAGCAGTAAATCTGCTCTCTCAGATGACCATGGATCTGAAGCAGGGCAGTGCACATCTCTAGACATAACAGTGGCTACTCACAAGCAGCAGCTGTGGCCAGTCCACCAGCATGCTTTGCTTTCTGGGATCACAGCCTATAGGAAGCATGTGGCACAAAGTATGCTTGCACACACAGTCATAATAGGCAGCCACTGCAGAGCCCGGTGCACCAGTGTAATGTGATCACAGTGACCTGCCCCAGTAAGGAGATGGGCTGCCACATTCTGCACCAGCTGCAGTTTCTGGTCCATGAGCAGGGGTAGCCCCACGTAGAGCGCGTTGAAATCGTCCAGTCCTGAAGCGATAAAGGCATGGATGACAGTGGCCAGGCGGAGTCTGAGACATACGGCCAAAACCGCCGCACCAGATGTAACTGGCAAAAAGTACTCCTCGCCACAGCTCCCACCTGAAGATCCTGGTGGAGCTGCAGATCAAGGCGTGCCCCCAGGCTCCTTGCTACCTGGGGGGTACCGCCAGTACTTTTTGCTCTCTCTCTCCCTTTTCATCTCTCCTCACAGGGAGTTGTCTTCTTCTTCCCCAGAGTTACCAGCCCCTCTCTACCTGCCAGCACCACATTGCAGTCAATACTTTTCCCTTGTGTGAAGCTAGCCTGCTTATATCCATGCTGTGGGCACACAGTGGCATTCAAGGTGTTGGTGCTTACCTTTAAAGCCCTACACAGCCTAGGCCTCACCTATCTGTGGGAACACTTCCCTCCCCGGGTCCTGGATCGACCCCTGCGGTTCTCTGGGTTTCTCGTGGGGCTACAATGGAGAGGGCATTCTCGGTGGCCACACCAAGGCTGTGGAACTCTGTCCCAGCAGAGACTCAGGTGGCCCCAGACCTCTCCTCTTTCAGATGACATTGCAAGACCTGGCTGTTCCGTCAGGCCTTTGGTGAGGAAGACGGGTAGAGTAGGTGAGTTTTGAGGGTTAGGTTGGAAGGATTTGGTTGCATTTATATTTTGTTTTTGTATATCTTTATGACATTCCCTTGAATAGTTTTAAGATGTTTGTATTTTTATATGGTTTTATATTTGTGTTTTATAATTTGTAAGCTGCCCCAAGCTGCTTTTGCAGGAGGAGCAGGGTATAAAGTTGTTTAAATAAATAAATAAATAAATTAATTAATTAAATAAAAGCACATGCAAATTGTGCACAGTTTGCATACATGTTAAAGTCCCCATATCTGGGGGGGGCACAGGATGCCCGCAAGGCTTAGGATCAGTCCCTTTACACACAGGTAATAAATTAGATATCGGTTTCAGCTCTCTTACCTAACCAATGCCTGTATAATCTGTTGTAGTGATAGAAATGTCTTGGGTGGTGACTATGGAGAGGGCATTCTCAGTGGTTGCTCCGAGTCTGTGGAATTCTTTCCCGTAGGAGTCCGTATGTCCCCGCACTTTCCCTCCTTTCAGTGACAGTGCAAGACCTGGCTGTTTTGCCAGGCTTTTGGTGGAGGAGACAGATAGGGGTTGGGGGTGTTTTGGCACCATCAGATGTTTGTTGGTTGGGTTTATTGTGCATTTTATGGTTATAGTAATTTATTTTGTAAACCGCCTTGAGCTGCTGGAGGCAGGATGGGGGCAGGATATCAAATGCTGGAAATAAAGAAATAATCAATCATCAAACAAACAAACAAATAAATAAGAATCAATACCAACACTGAAATATCTTTACCAGGGGTCCAACCAGCACTCGGAGGTCTTCTTCAGTGATCACCTGACAGAGCCACTATCAGAAGGAATACAAATGAGAGAAGGCAACCAAGGCATTTTGATTTGATGAAGCAGTTGGAAGACAAAAGGCCAATCATTTTTTAATACAATTGACTCATCTTACAGGATCTTGGTTACTGCGTTTGAAAAATAGGCTAAGCAGCAGAAGAAAAACTGTTATTTTTAAAATAACATGATTATATTGCGCATGATTTAAGAGGCCCCTGACAAAAATGCACTTAAGGGCTGTAATATTACAGTTACACCACCCAGCAATGTGTTGAAGGTTAAAGTTAAGTCATTTCGCTTCTAAAATACTGTGAAGCCAAAATTAATCAAGAGGAAACAAGCTTGCCCAACCTCTCTCTGTATTTCTTGGTACCACTTTGATACATAAAGCCAATTGTGTTCCCTTCCTGAGACATGTAGTTAATTCCAAGGATGCAAAGATGCTCTCTCTTCTGGAAGTGCCATGGATGGACTACCTGTGTGAACTTTTGAACCCTATTCTGGGGATTCAGAAGAACCCTTAGTTAATCAATCACAGTCTGAAACAAATTTAGATAGGAACCGAGAGGCAGGCTCGAGAATTATCTTAATTTCTCATTTTTCTTGCAAAACACAGTGCAACTACCAAACCTCTTTCTTCAGTAATTTTAACTCTATATTGTATTCACACCACAGCTCATTCCCATTTCTCAAGATAATATGTATTGCTGTTTTATTTGGCACCTAAGTCTCAAGGGCCTCATGTTTATTGATCTAATTCCTTGCAGACTCACTCTCTGGTGCCATCTTAGATCTTCTCGTGAAATATACGTTCCTTGCTCAAAGGCATTTTCCCCACTGGCGGCAGTGGGGGAAACACAGTGAACACAGGTCCCTGCTCAGAGACGTTATTTCATTCCTCTTTCATGCTAAGTGCAGTATTGTGGTATATAAAAAGATTAATAGGGAAAAATATTTTCAGGTAAGGTTCTCTCCAGTCCTCAAAACACTTATTCCAGGATAGCCCCATGGAAGTAACTGGTTTGACAGTCACAGCCACAAGCCCAATTTTTTTTTTCTATTTATTAAAAATAAGGTTTGTGGGTTCTGGCTTAATCACCAGTCCATTACTTGTATCTTGGATTGTACTGGGCCATTTTAAAATCACAACTTCACTCCCCCCTCCCCCCCCTAAAAGTATCATCCCTTCACCTTGAGATGGAATACATTACATGCTCATAACCTGCCACTTGATGCAAACACACAGAATAAGTGGTAGGCAACCTTGCAAAATTCTGGCAGCCCACTCACTCGGTCTTGATTGGGGTGAAATTAGCAGCTAAATTGCTGCTTGCAAGAAATTTTGCCATATGGGGAAACAGAATCGATTTCCTCACCATTTCCTGATATTGATGCGATTTCTTTATTTTCGCAATACTGCGAGATACCGTCTTGATTTACTAACTTTCCATGTATTGTTTACTGCGTACAATGTACCATTCATTTACTACTTAGTACTTACCGCATTTCTGAAGGTACCATTTTACTTCTGGGTTTGTTGTTTCTGCATTCTCAGCCAATCCCTGTGTGAATAGCCCACCTCTTAACCTCCCCAAGTGCCCCTTAAACTCACTCCAGTGCCTCCAATCAGAATTGTTGTTCTGTGTTGTTCCTCTTGCTTTGACCAATCTGCAACTGGATTGCAGATGCAGATTAGTATAGGAATCTGCATACCAGCCAAGGAAGTACACAGGAAATAAGATTGCAAGAAATGCCGTATTGCATCTGTATTATCTCTTGGGATTTGAGATGGGATGACAAATCAGTAAATGGCAAAAAGGTAAATGGGATCACGGTAAGAGAAAAATTAGTAAATCGAGAAATGAAATATAAGTCAAAGCATGACCAAGTACCAAAACATTTTGGATTCGACTGACACAGTATCAGGAACCAGGATTTCAATGAGATTCCCTGTTTTGGTGAAATCTTGTTTCAGACCTCGTCTTGATCCTGCACCCACTAGAGTTGGTAACAAATATCCAATAGTCTTCAGTGGATGCAGGATCAAGCCCCTGGGGAACAGAAATTGTTTTGACTGCTGAGTGAAGTGTCACACATGTTTTCATCTTTACCACCATCCTGGTGAGAATGGGCAAATAGATTTTGACCTTGGGTTGGTCCGTTTTGTCAGGCTGGATGATAGATGGTGTCAATCACATTAGTACTAACTTGATCACGTTTACAAACCAAATTTAGGAATCCTCCAGAGATGTTTCAGGTCTGATTTTTCATCTATTTATTAACCACAAAGATACGTGGGAAGCCACCTGGGTTTACAATGCATCTTTTATTATCTATAGCTCCTTCTTATCCAAAGCAGTGTTATATCCCCTGATGTCTATTCATTACAATGAAAATTCCCATGATGGTCAGAAACCTCAATTACTTCAGATCTGTCCCTCAAGACATTTGAATAATTGAGCTTATGCTCTCCTGAGAACTGTTGAAATATAAACACTCCCATGTAATTTGTCATTGGGGTTTTGGTGATTATTGGTTACAAATTAGAACTATGTCCTATTAAACAAAAAGCCAAATACCGCTATTCTAGAAGACATTCTTTTTCTTTTAGTAAATTTTGAGGCTGGGGATAAGCTAGGTTTTTCCTGGAACCATCAGAACACCAGTCAGAAAGAGGGTCATAGACATGACCAAAGTCTATAAGTACCTGCATGGAGAAGAGACCTCTGGTCATAGATAGCTCTTGAACAAAAATAAAGCAAAATCTAAAAAGGTTTTTGATTTAAGTTTATGAAATCCAATAGATTTGTAGACAAAACTCAGACTAGAAATAAGGTGTACATTTTGAAGAACAGAGCGGTTAACAGTTGAACTAATTTACCTAGCAATGAGCTTGAGGCCTTTAAATCGATATATTTAGAAAAAGCATGCTATAGTTCTACCAGGTAATACTACCAGGAGTTATGCAGGAATTACTGGCTGAAACTTTATGGCCTTTGTTATACAGAAGTTTGACTAAATGATAAGTATGGTCCTTTCCTTTCCGACTTTAAAATTCTGGAATATATGCATAACCAATGGAATGAGGCAAATTACTAGAGAGCCAGAAAAAATTATAACACAACGTGCATCCAGTGTACTACTATGGAGTCATGTTTAGTTGAATTTTGTGGGACCTCTATAAAAGTTCAGCTTATCAGAAACACAATTTAGGCAGAAGTTAAATAAAATGGAGTGGCATAAATTTTACTCAAAATCTACTTTACCCTAATATCTGAAAATATTAGTACCTTTTGAATAAATTAATGATTTCTTGGAAGTGTGGTTATAATTAGGGCTGAAACAAACAGCAATCTGGCTGCTTGTGAGAAATTTCATAATTTTGCAAACTGCAATTGATTTCCCATCTATTTCCAGATTCCCAGTGCATTTCGGGCACAAATATAAATAAATAAATCATTGCACATGTGCAAATGGCCATCAGCCTTAACCAAAATGGT
>QEPC01011998.1:3447364-3466330 GCA_003113815.1 Sphenodon punctatus | reverse complement strand
AGCCAGAAAAAATTATAACACAACGTGCATCCAGTGTACTACTCTGGAGTCATGTTTAGTTGAATTTTGTGGGACCTCTATAAAAGTTCAGCTTATCAGAAACACAATTTAGGCAGAAGTTAAATAAAATGGAGTGGCATAAATTTTACTCAAAATCTACTTTACCCTAATATCTGAAAATATTAGTACCTTTTGAATAAATTAATGATTTCTTGGAAGTGTGATTATAATTAGGGCTGAAACAAACAGCAATCTGGCTGCTTGTGAGAAATTTCATAATTTTGCAAACTGCAATTGATTTCCCATCTATTTCCAGATTCCCAGTGCATTTCGGGCACAAATATAAATAAATAAATCATTGCACATGTGCAAATGGCCATCAGCCTTAACCAAAATGGTGACAATGGCATCACCACCATTTGGGTTAAGGGCAACGGATTGTGAATGTGAAAAAAAGCCACCGCTCTTAATCAAAATAGCAGCAATAGCGTCGCCACTGTTTTGGTTAAAGGTGGTGGCCATTTTGCACATGTGCAATTAATTTTTATTATTATTATAATTTATTTATATCTTTGGCCGAGAACTTGTCAAAATATTGTTGGGCATTGAGAGGTTCTCGATTTGTCTGAGATTAACCAAAACTGGGATTTAGATGCGATTTCTCATTTTTGAGAAATTTCATTTTAGCCTTAGTTAAAATACTATTGTATATACTCCACAAGCTTGCAACACAAATGCACAGCACTTCTGTTTCCTGCCACTCACCTGAGCAGCAAGGCTTGCAATGCAGGCATGGGATGAGGACACTGCTGTCTTAAACTGCAAACGTGTAGTGTTTATACTACAGTATTTTAACTTCACGCTGCCAAGAAATCATTAAATCACTCAATGATCCGGATATGTTTAGGTAGGTGGGTATACTCTCTGCACCTGAAAACTTTGAGTTATCAGGGTACAGAATTTGGCTTGCCTTATATAATTTATTTATTTATTTATTTATTTATTATTAAAATTTATATGCCACCTCCTCATGTTATAAGCATCTCGGGGCAGCTAACAACATTTTAAAATACATAACAACTAAAATACAATTAAAACAACCTAAAATCCCCAGATTAAAATAACCCATACCAAACCCTCCCTAACCCAACCCACCCACCCCATCCCCCTTGGTAAAGGCCCGGCTGAACAGCCAGGTCTACATTGTCTACAGAAAGAGGGGAAATCGGTGGTCAAGCAGACCTCCAACAGGAGGGAGTTCCACAGCTGCGGTGCAGCCATAGAAAACGCACTCCTTATGGTTGACACCCGGGAAACCTCAAGGAGGGCACCCCCGGCCGACCACAGGGGCCGATCCAGAGGGTGAGGTAGGTGGGGCTCAGGCCGTTTAGGGCTTTAAAGGTCAGCACCAACACCTTGAATTGAACTCGGAAGACTATCGGCAGCCAGTGCAGAGTGTGAAGCACTGGTGTAATGTGCTCGCGTCGGCCCGTCCCCTTCAAGAGATGGGCAGTTGCATTCTGCACCAGCTGCAGTCTCAGAACCAGCACCAAGGGTAGCCCCACGTAGAGTGTGTTAGNCCTCAAAACCCACCTCTTCCGCTCCGTCCTTCCTAACTCCTGCTAATCATCCCCACCCAGGATTATCCCCTACCTGTTATCTGCAAACTCCTAATTTACTGTAACCAAGCCAAGAACGTGTACCTGAGCTCTCGCATCCTCATGAATGTTGCATTCCTTGTCTCTCCCTCTGTTCCCCCTTCCCTCCCCTCCCCCTGTCTTCTTTAGATTGTAAGCTCTCAGGCAGGGACCGTGTCTGTTTTATTCTCTGTACAGCACCAGGTACATCGCTGGTGCTATATAAAAGCTTAGAATAAGAATAAGAGTCAGTCACACTAGCAGAAAAGTGACATAATATGTTAAGGAAAGCATAGAGTCAAAGATAAAAATTGTAAGTGAAAAAAATTATGCCTCAGAATCTCTATGGGCAGAAAATCTATGCCTAAACAAAAAGAGTGTGTCGTTAGAGCTATAATATCAACCTCCTGGCCAGGGTGGTGAGAGTGATTATGCAGTGCTGTGACAGATTAGACAAGCTACAAAAGCAGACATGAGAATAATGGATGATTTAAACTGTCCTCATACTGGCTGGGTAAATGTCAGCTCAGGGCATGATGCAGAAAAGAGTCTCTAGGTACCATAATACTACTTCTTGGAGCAGGCATTCAAGAAAAAAGGCAAACTGTTGGAGATCACTGTAAAGAACAGAATTATTAGCCATATGGACAAACATGATATAAGGGAGAAGAGTCACTATGGTTTTTGAAAAGGAAAGTCAAGCTTCACCAATCTATTAGAATGTTTTGAGCATGTTAACAGGCATGTGGATAGAGGTGGCACAGTTGATATAATGCATTTGGATGTCCAGATAGCTTCAGCGGAACAAGATCCCACACCAAAATCTCTTGAGAAAACTAAGTAGTCAAGACCTAACAGCAAGTTCATTTCATGAACCAGTGACTGGTTAAGAGATAGGAAGCAGAGAACAGAAATAAATGGTCAATTTTCACAATGGAAAGACTCAATCTGCAGGTGTCTGTACTGTACTATACTGCAACTGGTGCTGTTTAACGTATTAATTAATGATCTGGGGGGAAAGGGAAAACAGAAAAACTATTCAAGTTAATTAAGCACAAAACAAATTCTGAATAGTTACAGAAAGATCTCACACAACTGAGCAATTGGGCAATAAATTTGCAGATGATATTCAACACTGCTAAGAGTGCAACATAAAGCACATTGGAGAAAAACAATATCCTAACCATATACATGCACTGTGTTGGTTTCCAAATTAGGTTTTACCACTCAAGAAAAAAAGATCTTGGAGCCAATGTGGATAATTCACAGAACACATCAGTGGTCAAAAAAGGCAGAGTGTTAAGAATTATAGGAAAAGGGATAGAAAATAAAGTTGAAATTTTCTTAAAGCCACTATGTAAAACCATGATAGATCCACACCAGAAAAACAGTGCACACCTTTGGGCATCCCATCTCAAAAAAGAAAAAAGTTGAACTCAAACAAGCAGCTGAATTGCTGCTCATGAGAAATTTCACCATATCGGGAACTGGGATCGATTTCCCGACCATTTCCTGATACCGATGCTGTAGCACCAGATTAAAAAAAAGGAGCATGTGCTTGTAATAACAAAGGATCACGCTGTGAGCAGGTGCCAGAAAAGGTGCAGGTGTTAGATGGACTGAGAATGGTGCCTAGTACCAATGAGAGACAAGAAGTCCAATGCCCTTGTGGGTATTTAAGAACTAGCCCTCAGTCTGAAGGGGAGGTGGCGGAGAGAGGAGCTCAGAGGGAAGCACTACACCAGGGGTGGAGATAGAAGCTGACCAGAGGAGGACAATTATTGCTGGACTGCAGAGTTTCTAACCCAGCCCTGGGACACAAATGTTGGATCAGCAAGGACTCTGGTATTGCTGTGGACGGAGGCAGGCTGCCAGGAAACCCAGGTGGGGACTGTCCATTTCTTATGCCCAGAAAGAGGTGTGGACTGTTGGACTATTTGAATATGGATTATATGTTGGATGAAAGTGAACAAAATCCCAAATAGACCTTTGGTGGCGGCCAGATATACAGACCCTAGTCTGTATTCATAAATACTTACCCCAGGATCAGACTCACAGGAATATTATGACCAGGGTTCCTAGTTTTTTCTTTGCAATGGAAAACCAGAAAAAAACAGAGATTTTGCTTTTTTCCAGAGAATTTTGCAGAACATGGCAAAAATTTACAAATTTGGGAGGAGGACACAGCGAGTGGGGGCGGGGGGGGCAGCTGTATAGCATGGGGAAGGATGCACTACTCCATCACTGCTGATCTGGGGGGAGGAGTGCAGGATTGCTATTCCTGTGGGGCCATGCCACCACTTCTGAGGTTCATAAGGGTGGTGGGTCTCCTGAAGATCTGTGTTGGGTGGATTGCATGACAAGCACCAGGTTGTTCATTACTAAAACTTTATTTTTGCCCTGGGTCCCATGAATTCTAAGGCCAGCCCCGCTGTACACCACATGCTCATCTAATGCCCCATTTTCTAGGTGTGGGAATTCTGGTTCTCCCAAGATCCAATATTGCTGGTATTTGGCCGTACCGGATTTAAACCGAGATCCGATAAAACCGGCTGTACTGGGGTTTTTTGTATTGGTCTCAGAACTCAGGGTTTTTTAATGACTTTTGGGCCTTGGTCACAGCTTTTTTGTTTTGCGCTTGAGTTGAGTCCCTCCCTGCCCCCTCCCTGTGGTAACTAATGGTTACATTTGGCACTTTTTTTTTTTTACTGTGCCTTGCATTGGTTGTCTTTTTTGAATTTAAAAAAGGCATCCAATCCTGAAGGTTCCCTAAGATTTTTAGAGGGGGTAGGGATATGATATGATATGATATTAATTATTTATTAATTATTATTATTTTATTTTATTTATTCGCATTTATATAGCACCAGCGATGTACCTGGCACTGCCCGAAAGCTTACAATCTAAAGACAGGACACTTGGCTGTGCTGGCCAATTGTAATGTAGAAAAAAAAAAATTCCTTCTGGGACCTTCTAAACCTTGGGCTTGAAAGCCATTCTACAGCAGGTTTGGTATCTGGAAGGACTGCCACAGACTGCTGGAGGTGTGCATGTATGCGACTGTTGGTAAATTATGGGTTCCTTTGAGGTTTTATGGGATTAATTAGAGGACCCCCGGTGCCCCTTAGCAAGGGAAGGAAAGGAAAGTAATTGAATGGGGACCTAGTCTCTTGGGATCCTGGGAGGAGGGGGGGCGGGTTGCAGGCCATGAGGCCAGGCCATGTGGCCAGGCCATGTTGGAGCATGCAGGAGGAGGCTTTGAAGCTCTGCCAATGGGGGAGGGGGAAATGTGGCTGGCTCCTCCATAGTGGGGTTGTGTGCCATCATGTGCCATCTGATGTTTGGGGGTGGGGGTGCACCAAGACAGTGGTTTTGTCCTGGCCTGTTTCCTTTTTGGGGTGTGTGGTAAATGTATGTTTGTGTGTGGCTCGAGGTGGGGGTTGCCCCAAGGTTGTTGTTTTGGTGTGGACTGTTTGATTTTAGGGGGGGGGATTTTATTTTTGTGTGCCCTTGCCAAGCATTGCAGTCCTTGCATAAGCCAAGCCTTGCAATGCTTGCAAGTTGATTGTGCCGCTGTGAGGTCTGTGTGCTGTGCCATGAGGGAATGTTAGGTAATGCGTGTTGGTGGAGAATTGGGGGTGTCCTGAGAGTTTTGACTGCAGCATGTGATGTCTTGTTGAGGTGGTGCAGGTTTCCTAAAAAGAGATTTTACTCTTGTTTCCGGGGGGGTGCTTTGGTACTGCTTCCTTGGGTGCTTCTTGTCGTGTCATGCCCTGGTATGGGTGCCCCCCCCAAGGCTAGATGTTGGTTGGGGGTGGGGTGCCGTTAGGCCAGAAGAACTGACCTGTTAACGACAGGGTCTGGTCCCGGTGTGGGTGGGGTGCCCCAAGGCTAGATGAGGGTGGGGTGTTGTCCCACAGCCCCCAAGGCTGTTTGGGGTGGGGTGTTGTCCCAGTAGGCCAGAACTGACACGTTAACCTGGAGAACCACATGCCACTGTCTTCTGTGTTTGTTTCTTGTGGTGTGTGTGTCTGTGTCTGTGTGCTGTATGAGTGCACTGTAAAGTTAACGTCAGTTGTTAAAATAAATGTTCTTTTCTTTTCCAAGCCCAAGCCACTGGAGCGCCTTTTGGTGATTGACTGTTGGCAACGTGTCGGACGTGACGTGCGAGTAGCCGGCCGCCGGATAAGCGACACCCCTTCACACCACACCACACCACACCAATCTCTTCTTCACCCACCCCCACATCTAGCCCCACACTTCTTCACCTACCCCCACCTCTACCCCCACACCCTGTCACCCACACCCCTAGCCCTACACTCCGTCACCCACACCTCTAGCCCCACACTCCGTCACCAACACACACACCTCTAGCCCTATACTCCGTCACCCACATCCACACCTCTAGCCCCACCCCCTTCACCCACACCTCTAGCCCCACACNCGTGTTGGATGTGACCCACGAGTAGCTGACTGCCGGGTAAGCAACATGTCAAATCTACCCCTCACACTACTTCACCCACCCACTCCACTAGCCCCTCACCCTTCACCCCCACCCCCATCTCTAGCCCCACTCCATCACCCACACCTCTAGCCCCACACTCCATCACCCACACCTATAGCCCCACATTCCGTCACCCACACCTATAGCCCCACACTCCGTCACCCACACCCACACCTGTAGCCCCATGCTCCATCACCAACAGCCACACCTCTAGCCCGACACCCTTCACCCACACCTCTAGCCCCACACTCCATCACCCACAACCACACATATACTTTCTGTTTAAGTTCTGCGCCATTAATACTGCAATCTGTCGCGTTAGTACCATGAAGGGGAAGATAGAGACTATCAATCAGACTCTGATACCCCCCTCAACCATTTATATTGGACACTGCTCTGATGTCTCGTTTGTTCCAAATAGCACTGCAGTGTCAGAGGGGCGGTTTTCCCATGCAGTAGTTTGCACCAAAAGCGCAAGGCACCAAGATTACCTTGGGACTGTAATGATAGAGATCCCGTTTCCAATCTAAGCATAGGAAGGGGCGTCACCCTTGGGGCCCGCAAAATACTCCTTAGAAATCTATTTTGTGGCAGATCCCATTTGGGATCATAAGTATAGAACGTAAGTTCGGTCCCATATAACAACTGGGGGAGCACCTTAGTTTTAAAGATTTCTAAAACCAAATCGAGGGAAGTCGCAGGGGAAGAACAATAGAATTTTAGTATCCCAGCATTAGATTGGAGCGCCTTGGCAGCCCAATGCTCTTGATTGGCTCTCCATGATTGAGAAGCTGAAAAAAAAATCCCTAAATAAGGATAATGCAAAGTCTGAGGTAATTCCTGCGGGCCAACCTTCCATAGGAATTTTGGGTGGGTCATGCCAAAGCACATAATCTTAGATTTAGAAGCATTCACTGCCATGCAATTTTGAATGCAAAAGGAGTTAAGGGCATCTAGGCATTGTTGGAGGCCCTGCTTTGACAGAAAAAAAGGATATCGTCTGCATAAAGCAAGATCGATATAGGTCTCTGTTGAATCTTGATCCGAGTACTATGCACAGCCCCTACCATATAAACCAAATCATTAACGAAAAGATTAAAAAGCAACGGGGCCAGCAGGCAGCCCTGTCTTACACCTTGTTGCTGAGAAAAGAGTCTAGTAGTACTCCCATGGGGCCCTATTCTAACCACCGCCTCCGTATTCTTATGGAGAGAAATTATAAGCTGTACTAGACCAGGATAGATTCCCATAATTAATAATTTATATCACAACTGATTTCTTGGGACCGAATCAAATGCTTTAGCCAAATCAATGTATGCAACGAATAGATTGGCTCATCTGATTCGAGCATGTTTGTCTATAAGATAGGCCAGGATAATATAGTTATTCAATGTTGAGCGCCTGACTCTAGAGCCTGCCTGTTCGTCCTGTCACGGGGGGGATGGGAAGGAAGTAAGGGGCAGACAGGGAAGGGGGGAACCCACACACCCCCGACACACTGAAAGAACACAACTAAAGACACACAGAGGCAGCTACGTCTAAAGCTGGTATCTAGCTCGGTAATGCTAGAGTCCCTCAGGGTGGAAGGTGGGCTTTCCTTTGTTAGTACAAGGCAACCCTTATCATCATAGGGACACAGCAAGACGTAGCCTATTGCCTCAAGGACCCAAGACACACTAACAAGGGGAGGGGCCACGCTCTCGGGGAAATACTCAATACCCAGGGCACCGTGCAGATGAGCGTGGGGGGGAGTAGGGGAAAAGGCCCCTAAGGGAGGGGGAAGGGAAGGGGGAAAGGTCACAGGGGACAGGGAAGTGAAGCGTGAAGGGCAACCTCACAGGGATCTGACTTGCAAGGTCAATAAGGGAGGGAGGAAGGAACAAGGGAAAGGTAACCCTCACCACAAGGAAACAGCACTCTTGTACACAGAAGACCAAACAAGACACACAGGCTTCTACTTGTACTCACATCTTTCAGTCAGCAGGGAAGGGAAACAACAGGACCACTCACTCCAAATAATCACAGATATTCACACGGATCTCCAAAGCTCAAGGGGGGAGGCCAGTCTCTCACGAATGATTACCGGCGGGGGAGTCAGGCCCCGCCGGTACCTCTTATAGCTATGCTCAAATGGATACAGGGGTGCTCAGGGTGGGGCCCCTTCCTGCCGCCGAGTCCAACACCGCTCTGAGGCTCCAGTGGGCGGGACCAGAAGCGTGCCTCAGCGTGAGGTGACCCCGCCCTCCTAGCTTCCCAGTACAGCGTCCCTCGCTTCTGCTGAGCCTCTGAAGCCGGGCTGTTGCCAGGGAGACAATCCTGCAGGGCAAGGGGGACATGCGTGCTGACAGTACCCCCCCATCCAGGCCCCCGCCCACCCCCACCAGGGTCCTAAGACCCGGTTTAGACGGGTGGCAGAGGTGAAATGAGCGAATGAGACGGGGGGCGTGGACGTTCATTGCCAGTTCCCAAGAACATTCTGATGGGCCATAACCTTTCCAATCTATTAGATAGTATAAGCGAGACCCAAAAAGGGGGACATGCGTGCTGACAGTACCCCCCCATCCAGGCCCCCGCCCACCCCCACCAGGGTCCTAAGACCCGGTTTAGACGGGTGGCAGAGGTGAAATGAGCGAATGAGACGGGGGGCGTGGACGTTCATTGCCAGTTCCCAAGAACATTCAGATGGGCCATAACCTTTCCAATCTATTAGATAGTATAAGCGACACCCAAACAGGCGAGAATCGAGAACTGCCTTCACTTCATATTCGGGACCATCGGGGAGAATGATAGGGGGGGCAGGGGCAGTTTGCTGAATATCATGAATGGGGGTATGGGCCTTTTTCAATAAGGAAACATGAAAGGAGGGATATATTTTGAGATGCGTCGGAAGGCCCACAGTGTATGTAACAGCATTGAGTTTTCGGGTAATGGGGAAGGGACCGAAATAAGCATCGTCTAATTTAGATGAAAGACGTAGTGAGGGATAGTTATGTCGGCGTACCCATACCATATCTCCAACCTGGAAAGAGGGTTCGGGAAGATGTCTTTTATCAGCATATAGTTTATATCGTTGGCAAGCCTTCTTTAAATGTGAACGTGCAGCACGTTGGGCCTTTTGTATCCTATTCGCCAAAGACCCTGCAGCGGGTACTGAAGAGAGAGGTGCCTCTGGAAAACAGAGAGGGGGATGAAAACCATAATTAACATAGAATGGTGAATTCCCTAATGAAGAATAAGGATTATTATTTTAGGTGAATTCGGCGAGAGGTAATTGGTCAACCCAGTCTTCTTGTAAGTAATTACAAAAACAACGTAGATAATGTTCAATATGTTGATTTACCCTTTCCACTTGTCCATTTGCTTGTGGGTGATATGCGGTAGTAGGTCGGAGCTTTACTTGTAGGAGGGTGAAAAAGGCTTTCCAGAACCGAGATATAAATTGAGGACCTCTATCAGAGATAATTTCCTTAGGTATTCCATGAAGTCGAAACACTTCTCGAAGAAGAAGCCGCACTGTAGTAGGGGAGGAAGGTAAGCCTTTGCAAGGTATAAAATGTCCCATTTTAGAGAAGTAATCTACGATCACTAATATGGAGTCAAAACCTCCAGTTCTCGGGAGACCCATGATAAAGTCAAGAGCTATTTTCTGCCAAGGGGTACGTGGGCACTCTGTTACTTGCAGCAGACCCACCGGTAAGGTTCGTGGGGTCTTCGAGCGAGCACAGGTTGAACATCCTTGGACATCTTTGTAAAGCCTTAACATCTTTGTAAAGAGATGGCCACCAAAAGGACCTACAAAGTAACAACAAAGTGCGTTGGAACCCAGGGTGTCCCACGAGGGGGGAGTCATGGTGGGCCCACGTTACCTGAGGCCTAAGTTTGGAAGGAATCATCATTTTACCCTTATGGTAGAAGACTCCCGCCCTTTGGTGACAGTTTGGAAAAGGTTTTTCCTTCTGGCTCACCTTTTGAAGTTGCTGAAAAGAAGGGAGGGTTCCGGCGAAGGTTTGAGGAGGAAGTATTAGTCCTTGAAGATCATGTTCCTTGTACACTGACAAATGGTATCTTGATAGAGCGTCCGCCATGGTATTTTGTGAGCCGGGTCTATATTGGATTGAGAAAGAGAAACGCGCAAAGAATAATGCCCATCGGGCATGTCTTGGATTGTTAATGCGCGCGATTTGTAAATAAGCAAGGTTTTTATGGTCTGTGTAAACCAATACCGGGTGAGGGCCTCCTTCTAAAAAATGTCTCCATGTTTCAAAAGCCGCCTTAATAGCCAATAGTTCCTTGTCCAAGATCGGATAATCTGTAGGCGTCAATTGCCGTGAGTAAAAAGCGCAAGGAAGACGTTGTCTGGAAGACCCATGGGGTTGAGTTAATACGGCTCCTATGGCGACATCCGAGGCATCTGCTTCAACAGTGAAAGGTAAGGAAACGTTAGGGTGTCGTAATAAGGGGGCAGACATAAATGCCTGTTTAAGAAAGGTGAATGCACCCTGTTGTTGAGGCCCCCATTCATAACGAGCCCCCTTCTTTAAAAACAAGGTAAGAGTTTTTGTTCGATCTGCGTAGTGAGGGATGTATTGACGGTAATAGTTTACACTGCCTAAAAACATTGTAGGGCTTTTACCATCGAGGGGGCAGGCCATTGGTTTATGGCTTCAAGTTTCTCCGGGTCCATATGCACCCCTTGTGCGGAGATTATGAATCCTAGAAAGGGGACGGAAGAAGCATGAAAAATGCATTTTTCTAATTTACAGTACAGTTTGTGCTGTAAGAGGCAGTCCAGGACGATGCGCACATGACGCACATGTTCCTCGAAAGTGGATGAAAAAATGAGGATATCATCAAGATAAGCTATTACAAATAGATCTAATAGGTCTCTGAAAATATCATTAATAAAATGTTGAAAAGTGGCGGGAGCATTAACCAGTCTGTATGGCATTACTCGATATTCAAAATGACCAAAATGAGTGCAGAAGGCTGTCTTCCATTCATCCCCCTCCTGGATACGCACCAGATTATAGGCACCCCTCAAATCCAATTTTGTGAAAAAGATAGCACCCTGAAGTTTCCCTAAAAGTTCGGAGATAAGAGGAAGGGGATAACGATTTTTAATGGTAATTTGATTCAGACCTCTGTAGTCGATACAGGGCCGGAGGTCCCCCTCCTTCTTTGGAACAAAAAAGAGAGGGGCGCCTGCGGGAGAGGTAGAATGACAAATGAACCCCTTAACCAAATTTTCCTCAATATACTTGCATAATGCTTCGGTTTCTCCTGGGGACAGATTATAAATTCGGCCATATGCGGGTTCTTTGCCTGGCATAAGATCAATAGGGCAGTCATAGGACCTATGAGGGGGGAGTTCCGCAGCTTCTTGTTTACTAAAAACGAGTTCTAAATCGCGATAGTGAAAAGGTATAGGGGTATCGGGAATGGGGAGGGAAGTAATAGGAGCGGAAACATTCATCCACGGAAATGGAACACGATGAGGGTGGCAACACACAGAAGAAAAGGAAAGGGCTTTTGTGACCCAGTTAATCGAGGGATTATGGCTTCTCAACCAAGGTAACCCTAGTACCAATGAAAATAAGGGAGAGGAAATTAAATCAAATTGGAGAACCTCACTATGGTTACCTATAGTGCACTGAAGGGGAATGGAACATGTTAGGAGTGGACCTGAACTAAGGGGGGAACCATCAATAGTTTGAACTACCTCCACCGAGGGACGTGTCTGGTGGGGAACGTTATAATGTGAGGCGAATTTAATATCCATAAAGTTCCCCGAAGCGCCTGAATCCACCAACGCTCTCACTACTAAGGAGTGGTGGGCCTCCCATTGAAGGGTGAGAGGGACAAAAAGTTGGGATAGGGTCAGAAGATGATCTGTAGACTTAAGAAGGGGAATACAGTCAGTTACCGGGAGGTCCCCCCACTCCCCCGGCCCCCGGCATTTCCCGACCCCAAGGGGCGAGGAGGGCGAGAGGGACATTCCCGTGAGAAATGTCCTGCCTTACCACAATAGAAACAAAGACGAAGAGAACGGCATCTTTCCCGTTCTTCCTGGGTAAGAGGCCCTCGCATTACACCTATCTGCATGGGTTCAGGGGTATCTTGTCCTGCTAAGGATGGGGGGGGAGTAGTAGGGACAGGAGAGACCCCCCCATCCTAATCCCCTAAACTGATTACGCTTCTTTCCCTTTTACACTCTGTAAGTCGTTCATCTATTTGCAGGGATAAGGTAACCATTTCCTCCAAAGTACCAGGAGTCGTAGGGACATAAGCAATTTGATCTTTAATTTCCTCAGTAAGACCCTGTCGGAATAGAGCACAAAAAGCGGAATCGCTCCAATGGAGGTCAAAAGCCAATTTTCTAAATTGGGTAATGTAGTCGAGTAAGGGGGGTTTTCCTTGGCGCAAGTGGAGTATAGCATTCTCAGCATCTCTTACTCTATGGGGGTAGTCAAATAAAAAATGGAACTGCTTTAGAAAATCTTTGTAATTTCGTAGTAAGTCATCATCCGCTGCTAGGAGAGGGGTGGCCCAATCCAAAGCTACTCCACCCAATAGTCCCACAATATAAGCCACCTTGGATTGGTCTGATCTATAGGTGAGGGGTTGAGTTTGGAACGTAAGATTGCACAACGCTAGAAAACCCTTGCAAGCCCTTTGGTCCCCGTAAAATTTATCGGGGCGAGGGGCCTTGGATTCCCTGGGAGTGGGGACCAACAAGGAAGGAGGATGGGGGCCCCCCTCTGCTCCTCTAGAAGCACCCTCCTCCTCCTCCATAGAAACCAAAGGAGGGTATTCCCTAACCTCCTGCAACACCCGACATCGGGCTCTCCATTCCTTATTTTCCTCCCTTAAATCCTTGACTTCCATGGTGAGGGACTGAACTGTATGCATCAAGTCTTGGATCTGTTCCTCGGAAGTCATTATGTTCCAAGATCTAAAGGGGGTGCCGGTAATTCTGTCACGGGGGGGATGGGAAGGAAGTAAGGGGCAGGCAGGGAAGGGGGGAACCCACACACCCCCAACACACTGAAAGAACACAACTAAAGACACACAGAGGCAGCTACGTCTAAAGCTGGTATCTAGCTCGGTAATGCTAGAGTCCCTCAGGGTGGAAGGTGGGCTTTCCTTTGTTAGTACAAGGCAACCCTTATCATCATAGGGACACAGCAAGACGTAGCCTATTGCCTCAAGGACCCAAGACACACTAACAAGGGGAGGGGCCACGCTCTCGGGGAAATACTCAATACCCAGGGCACCGTGCAGATGAGCGTGGGGGGGAGTAGGGGAAAAGACCCCTAAGGGAGGGGGAAGGGAAGGGGGAAAGGTCACAGGGGACAGGGAAGTGAAGCGGGAAGGGCAACCTCACAGGGATCTGACTTGCAAGATCAATAAGGGAGGGAGGAAGGAACAAGGGAAAGGTAACCCTCACCACAAGGAAACAGCACTCTTGTACACAGAAGACCAAACAAGACACACAGGCTTCTACTTGCACTCACATCTTTCAGTCAGCAGGGAAGGGAAACAACAGGACCACTCACTCCAAATAATCACATATATTCACACGGATCTCCAAAGCTCAAGGGGGGAGGCCAGTCTCTCACGAATGATTACCGGCGGGGGAGTCAGGTCCCACCGGTACCTCTTATAGCTATGCTCAAATGGATACAGGGGTGCTCAGGGCGGGGCCCCTTCCTGCCGCCTAGTCCAACACCGCTCTGAGGCTCCAGTGGGCAGGACCAGAAGCGTGCCTCAGCGTGAGGTGAGGTGACCCCGCCCTCCTAGCTTCCCAGTACAGCGTCCCTCGCTTCTGCTGAGCCTCTGAAGCCGGGCTGTTGCCAGGGAGACAGTCCTGCAGGGCTGGAGCTTATGCAAGGGGGACATGCGTGCTGACACGTCCACTATCAAAGAATGAGATTGAACCCATTCTTCAGGAGAAGTCAGGAGCACTCGCGTGTACAACTTGCTAAGAACTGGAAGAAGGCTAATGGGTCTATAACAGATGGGTTCTCTCGGATTACCCTTCTTAAAGATGGGTCCATGACTTTGGAAATGAACCAGAGACATTTACTGCAGTGAAAAACTTGGAAAGAACAGGAACCCACCATCCCAGATTATCCTTTATCAATTCGGGAGGTTTACAATCTAATCCCGATGCCTTGCCCGGTTGGAGTTTGCAGATAAATTCATACATCTGCCTCTCTCTGACTATCAGGGGAAAGTGGGGGACTTGTCATTCCCTTCCTGATTCACCGATGGAGGCGGTGTCCAGTCATATACTCTTGAACAGGAATCATGATATAAATCGCTATAGAAGGTTACCCACTCTTCATTACTAATGTGTCCTGCTGTGGGGGCTTTACTTTTGCCTTGTTGTCCGTTCAAGAGCCTCCAGAATCTGGGCACATCCTGGGTTTTTGCGGCCACCTGGAGCTCAGCCCAAGTCTTATCAGCCTTGGCAGCCTTCTTGCTCTGTAGCAATGCACAGTATTCCCTTCTTTTAGTTAGGTATAGCTCCCAGTCAGCAGGGAGATGGTACCTAGCCCACCTCCTCCTGGCTCTGACCAGGGTAATCTTAGCAGTTCTACAATCTTGGTCATACCAGGTATTCCTAATAATCTGATGGTTGACTGGATACATCGGAATTTTCTTAGCGATAACCAGCAACAAGCACTCTAGAATAGATTCCATAATTGGGAAGACCTGCTCACATACCTTGGCCTCCAAAAGTAACTCTTGTCTCTTGCAGACAGAAAATGTGGAGAGTACAGAAGCTGCGTGCTGTGAATCGATACCACAGTCGTCCACTTCACCGGAGCATATGTCAGATGTGAGGAGACTACAATGGAGTGCTCCTGACTTCTGTCGGAGCCCAGAATGTCAAGTTCCAGATGTAACAGGTAATGATTCCCCTCAGGTCTGATCAATACCTCAAAATCCTTAAGAAGAGAAAAATAAGCTGGAGAGATCAGAGCATAATCCATAAGACTAGCATCAGAGATGGAATCGAATATAAATTGGCTGAAACGGTCAGAAGGAGATCTCCCATTTACAATCAGAATCCCCTGCTCTGAAATTAACTGCAATAACTTCCTTCCTTGGGCATTGACCACTGAATCCATAGACCCCTGAGAGGGGATCTCCAAGCAAGATTGCAATTGCACATCAGTATTATCCATCTGCTGATTACCAGTTCTTGCATTAAGATCCCCCACAATAAGCATCACTTTCCTGGGAAAATCCTGTGCCAGCTGCTCCAAAACACCATTAAACTGTTCCCAGAAAGTAGATTCATAATAATAAGATTCCGGGGGGGTATAAACATTAATAACCAGCAGATCCTTGCTTATTGATCTGTCAATCTGTAAAACAATACAGTTCGCGATATCAACAGAGATCTGCGTGACCGTTGCCTGAATTCTATCAGATACATATGTGGCTACACCACCCGAGCAATGGCCTTTCTTAGATGCCTTCAAGCCAGAAATAGCATTGGCCTGAAACCCCTCCAAATTAGGGGGAGCCGAACTCCCCTTGGGGAGCCACGTCTCTTGAAGGCATATTATGTCAAAGGTTGAAATAAAATTCACCCACTCCTTATAAAAAAATCTAGGCCTAATACCCTCAATATTCCAAGAAACACAAGAAACAGGGGTTTGAAAATGGTAACTGTCACAAGGGAGTAGAAGCAGCATCCTCACTAGATGATCACAGCTCTCCTGAAGCAGAGGGAAGTGAACGGATAGAGGCTGCCATACCCTTCTCTGAGAAAAACCCTATTATAAGCTGATTTTCCCCCCTCGTCCCTAATGGGATAATAAGCGCCTGCATCAGTAACAACGGATGCGATGGAAAAAGGCTCTCTGGCTTCAGCGATTAATAGGGGCACCGGCTTGGGAGGGCATGCTCCCCTGGAATCAAGTTTAAACGAGCCTAGACTAGAGGCGTATCCCATGACATCCACTGCTCATTCTAACTCTGCCCAGACTCGTATCACTATAAAGAAAAGGACCTAGGGAGCTGGAAAAAGAGGCACCCATATCCTGCCTAAGGACCACTGCAGGAGCATAATAAATAGCACGAGCTAGAGTGTTCTCTACTTTGAGAACGAACATCGTGGAGGCTTTAAGATGTCTTCGCCTCTACCACAAATCTTCTGAAATATGCCCCCCAGAGAAAACAAATTCCCATCTTAAGAGCCGGCCCCTACTGAGAAGGGGAAGCATCTCAATAATCTGCCAACGAGGGATGCGTACTCCCATAGTGAGTTTAATAAAATCCAGAAAGCTAATCAAATCCACATTTTGACATCTCAGAAACCTAAACTTTATCTTTTGGTTAAAATGAAAGATAATAGCAGGAGCCCATCGCGCATTAGTTTCTTGTGGCCAAACTTTAAATGGCCCAGGTTTACCAGCTTGCATAGAAAAAAAAGTACGTTTTGCTGAAACACATCTGGAGTCATCTAAGCAGCCCAGAGAATGCTCCTGCCCCACCTCAGAAGGGGAGGGACTGTCCAAGGCAAAGCCAGTTTGCCATCTCATTACAGGTCCCTCAGAGATGCTCTCAGGTGGAGGAGGGCAGTCAATCTGGGTGGGACAAGCTAAAGGAATAACCTGGGGACGGGAAGCAGAGCCACTTGGGGAAAAATCATTCCCAACCTCCTGTGGGAGAGCCCTTAATGCCCCACATGGGGGCACCCCCTCAAGGGAGGGTAAGAGGGAGCCACCTGGAGGGCCAGGAGCTGTGGCTGCTTTACTCAAGGAGTTTTCAAGAGGCACAAAAAAGGGGGTATCAGTCTGGGTAGCAGTTTCAACCCCATGATGCGCCTGAGGAATAGAAGGGGGGGATGCAATAGCAAACTTCTTAAATTATTTATTTATTTATTTATTTATTTAATATATTTATATCCCGTCCCTCCTGCAAGCAGCTTGGGGTGGCTAACAAATTTCAAGATAAAACAGCTTTAAAAAACATTTAAAACAGTTATAAAAATCTCGCAAATAAAACAGGGAAAGGACAACAAGAAACTATAAAGAATAATAAAGAAGGGAGGAGGATAAAAACCCACTAACCCACCCTCCCCAAAGGCCTGGGCGAACAGCCAGGTTTTACAAACTTGCCAGAATGTTAAAAGGCTTGGGACCCCCCGCTTAACACGGGGGACCTCCAAGAAGGCACCCCCGGAAGACCGAAGGAGCCGCTCTGGGGCACGGAGGGCGAGGCGATCCCTGAGGCCATAATCCCCCCACCAACACCTTCATGGAGAAAAGGAGCTCATTAAAATGGGCCAACCATTCCTCCAACTCCTTGAACCTGGTATCCCAGTCAATCTCCTGCCTGATCATGAAATCTTCAAATCTGTGATTAAGCAGTAAAAATTGCTGATATACATCAAGCAGCCTAATAGGAGATTCCTCAGCCCCCTGTGGAATAACAGGAGGGTGAGTTTCCAGATTATTAAAGACATCAGTTGGATCATCTGAGTCCAGGCTCACTGGACGGGGAGGGAAAAAGAAGCGAGTAAGTTTGGATTGTGTTGGGCCAGAGGCCTTAGGCAAGCTGCACCCCTTCTCAGCCTGCTCAATTTCGGTGGCCAGATTGATGAGGTTGCGGGGGACATGAGATCTCAATTCCATATTGCCCAATCCCCAACAGACAACAAACTACCCACCACTCTATGGCATAAGGGCAAACACCCCTACACCCTGCCAGTGCCTAAGGCCGCGCGCACAAGGGCACGCCCTTGTGCGCACAGTCCTTAGGCGCGCTGCCCCGGCGCACACCTCCACACTCGCCTGCCGGAGCAAGGTTGCTTTTAAATCTGCTGGGAGGGAGTCCCCGCTGCTAGCTCCACCCCTGGCGTTCACTCTGGCCTCACACTGATGCCCCGTAGCTCACTCACTGCCACCACCTCCACCAGAAACAAACGATTTACAAGCCATAGCGACGTCTAAAATAGCGCCGCTCTATGCACAAGTGAAAACCAACTGTGCTCTGGAACCCTATCTTCATTATTTGTATGATCCAAATCTGAGCAGAGAAATTACTTTACTTCGCTTCAACCTGCTCGAAACAGCGGTTGTCAAAGGCAGGAGAATTCGAATCCCTTATCATGATAGGTTGTGTAAATATGAAATGCAGGAAGTAGAGACTGCATACCATGTTTTGTTTAGTTGTCCGCGTTATAGTGATCTTGGAGAAACCTGGATAGTACCCCTAATCCAGAATTCCTCTCCCCTCTCTCCCGAGGAACAAATGAGAAGTGTATTACAGGCAGAAGATCCAGATAGTACCAAAGCAGTAGCTTGCTTTCTCAGATGTGTGGAGAAAGTCTGGAAATCATCAAATGAGCTAAGCTGAAATGTTAAATTAGCCATGTGTAATCAGACTAATGCTGCAATATACTGTTTGGATCTGGATAATGGACCTGTTCTTTTTTATATGCTTCTCTTGGTATTCTCCTTGTAAGAGTAAGTTTACTATTATCTAACCACCCTCAGTGGTTATTTATCTTGTTTCACTGTATTATGTTATTTTATCATTGTATATTTGATTGTTTTTATTTTTCATTCTGTTTGTTTTGTTTGATGTTTTCTGTGTGATAGCATAACTGTTGGACACAGAAATAAAATTGCACAACCACACCTCTAGCCCCACACTCTGTCACCCACACCCACACTTCTGGCCCCACCCCCTTCACTCCCACCCCCCACCACTAGCCCTAAACCCTTCACACACACACACCCCTCTAGCCCCACACTCCATCACCCACACCTGTAGCCCCACACTCCGTCACCCACACCCCAC
>QEPC01011998.1:3403125-3443531 GCA_003113815.1 Sphenodon punctatus | reverse complement strand
TGGAGGTCCCCTGTGTTAAGCGGGGGGCCACAATGGAGAGGGCATTCTCGGTAGCCGGGCCACGTTTTTGGAATTCCCTCCTGGAGGAAGCTCGCCTGGCCCCAAGTCTTTTGACATTCCGGCAGGCTTGTAAGACCTGGCTGTTCACCCAGGCCTTTGGGGAGGAGGGGGTGGGTTAGGGTTTTAGCTCTTCCCTACCTTTTATTTTTTTTTATTTTCCCAACCCTGTTTTGGTTTTAAATTGTTGTGTTGTTTTTAAAATGTTATTTTTATGAATGTTTTTTATTAAATTGTACATTGCCCCGTGATACCATTGGCATGGGGGGTGACTAATAAATGCATTAATAAATAAATAAATATCCCCCTCCCCCACTGCACCTCCAGACGCAGTGGGACTTCAGCTGCCTTACTGTGGCGCGCTTGATATCCCACTGCATTTGGAGGCCTCCAGAACTGAAGTGAAGACTTCAACCACAGTGAAATGGAATGGTCAGAGCAATGGTCCCGGACCTCAGTGGCAACAAAAGAATGCAATATTTTACTGCCGGCCACCCCCCACCAGTGTGCTTCACAACGCATGAAGTTTTTTTTATTTTAGTGGGTGTTTCTGCTGAGCCACTGAAGTCACTAGATCCTCTGTGTCTGGAGCCTAGACCATGGAAAACTACAGGCAGTCCAGAAGAGATCATGAAAAAAACAGTGCTCCGGTCAGATAACATTAGGTAAGTGATGGCATGGGGACTGGGAGGGTCTGGAACCTCCACTTTGGGGACAGACCCAAAAAGGGGCTAAAGAATTAGATCTTCATTCTCTCTGTCCAAAATGAAATTCAAACATCTCAGCAGCAGTAACACCTAACTTGCTGTTTTTCTTTTCCCCTCTGAGATTTTGTCAGATTCCACGCCTTGCATCGCTCTCCCTGTGGACATTGCAGAAAGTAGAAAAAGCCAGACAGAAGAGAGAGTTGCAGCAGACAACAACGGAGTCCCCTTTCCCCTGTTCCCCACTGAAACCCATCTTCCTCTTCTCGTGCACCCAAACAAAAACCTTTCCGCTCCTATTTCTCCTCTGTCCTGTCCTCTTCCCTTTCATCCCCTTCTGATTCGGCTTGTCATAGGACTGGGAGCTAACTCAGTCCTTCCAGTTCTCCAAGCCTGAAGGAAGGCTTGTCTCCCGAAGCCTATGCCTTCAGAAGACTACAGGTGGCCAAGGAGGGCACGAAAATCGAGGATTCGGAGGTTCAGGATAAAGGTAGATGATGGCAACGTGATCTATTTTTTTCATGCTGGGTTACAGAAACAATGGGGTCTGGTTGGGGGAGGCCAGGTTAAAGGTGGGCAATGGCAACATGTTTTTTCCTATTCCGCAGCACAGATAGGAACAAGTGAGGGAAAGGCAGTGATAGGAGGGCATTATATAACCCAACAGCTACAAGATTTGGACTCATAGGATACATAGCTCTTGGGTTAAGCCCTGCCCATGTCCAAGCCAGCCTCAGTCTTTCCCATCCTGTTGTTATCCCCAGGAACTCCCAGTCACTTGGTCCAACAGAATTGGACTAAGTGGCCAGGAGTTCCATCAGTTAACAACAGGAGTGGAGCAAGTGGCCCATGCATAGGACAATGGGAACACCCCATCTCCCTCACAATCACAAGGAGCAAGTCTGATCATCATCCAGCTTGCACTGACTCAAAGCAAAGCTGGGACCGCCACCGCCACCAAGAAGAGGTACAGAGGGCATTGGGATGGTGGAACGCTCTCCTACAGCAACTGACCCTCCGACCACTTAATCTCCAGACACAGTTTTTTCCTCAGATCTTAGTCGAGTCATGCCAGAGCCCGACTAAAGTCTGAGGACACATTGCATCTGGAGGAAGGCACCTCCATAACACCAGCAAGCCA
Source organism: Sphenodon punctatus (assembly GCA_003113815.1). NCBI lineage: Eukaryota > Metazoa > Chordata > Lepidosauria > Sphenodontia > Sphenodontidae > Sphenodon > Sphenodon punctatus. The sequence continues at coordinate 3,441,629 of QEPC01011998.1, read as the reverse complement.
TTGCCAACTGTGGGACTGACCTCTTCTACACATCATCATGGAATTTGAATGCAACATCTTCACGACCCACGACTGCACCTCCAGACTTAGAGGGACTTCTGACCTCTGTGGTGTTCTGTCAAGCTTCATGACAGAAGTCATGAAGTCCCTGTACGTCTTGAGGCCTCACAACGCCAGTAGTCATGGTAGAGGTTCTTATAGAACTCCAAGGTCATTTTGGTGGCCCACCTGGGCACTCATACCTCACCCCCCCATTCTTCTTGGCCACCCCCGTGCCACCCCCTGTTCTCTTCGGGCACCCTCCTTCTTCCTCACAAGGAGCAAGGCTGCTCCTCCAGCCCACATATGCTGGATCCAAGCCAAACTGGGCCCGCTCCTGCCCCAAAGAATTGGTAGAGAGGACATTGGAGGGTGGAATCTCTTCTTGGGGGGAGGGGCGGGCCCAGAGCCCCACTCTCCCTCACCCACCCCTAAACCCCAAGAAGCCCTGTGATGGCAGGGGACAACCCACTCACTTTCTAAAATGTCCTCCTGCCCACCCCAAGAAGGCATGTTCTCCCTAAACCCCAGCCCAAACCTCTTCAGCAATCCGATGGGTCATGCTGGACCCAACCACTGCCGCCAGTGAAAACTCACTGGCACCTCTTACCCCTGTTTTAGATGTGGAACCTCATCTGCAACAGACTCTAGACGTGGTGGGACTTCAGTCTACAGTGGGGTTGTACAGGCTGGCCTACTGTGATTTGACATCCCAATGCATTTGGTGGTCCCACCAGAACCCCAGCCATGAGACCTGAACAACAGTGCCTGACCTCTACAACAGAAAAGAAAGCATTATCCCCACCACCACTTTGTCTCCAGACACAGTGGAATTCCAAATCTGCACAGTGAAATGTTGTTCCAGCAATCACATTGCACAATATCCCCCACAACCCAATGCACTTCCAGAACCCCAGCAAAGGGACCTCAACAGCAATGGACCTCAACACTACAGCAACAGAAGAATGCAATATTCCCCACCAACCCCCCATGAATGCACTTCAAGACGCATTAGTGATTACTGACTTTAGCAGGTTGTTTATGCCATGCCTCTGAAGTCAGCGGTTTCTCTGTGTCTGGAGCCTAGACCACAGAAATCTACAGGTAGTCCAAGAAATCATGAAAAAAAGAGTATTCCATTCAGATAACGGTACGTGATGGCATGGGGATTGGAAGGGTCTGGAACCTCCTCTTTGGAGACAGATCCACAAAGGGGCAAAATCATCATCTATGTTTCCAGAATAAATCTCAACAACTTGCTGTGCGTTTTCCCCCCCTCCAATTTGTCTGAGATCTGGCAAGATTCCACTCACCTTTTGAACTGTGGAGAAAGTAAGAACCTGGCATTGGAGATGCCTGGAAACAACGTATTCCCCTTTCCCCTGTTCCCCACTAAAACCCATCTTCCCCTTCCTCTTCTCGTGCACCCAAATAAAAACCTTTCCCCTCCTATTTCTCCTCTGTCCTGTCCTTCTCTTCCCTTTCATCTCTTCTGATTTGGCTTGTTGCAGGACTGGGAACTAACTCAGTCCTCCCAGTTCAGGAAGGCTTGTCTCCTGAAGCCTACACCTTCGGAAGATTACAGGTGGCCAAGGAGGGCACGAAAGTTGAGGATTCGGAGGTTCAGGATAAAGGTAGGTGATGGCAACGTGATCTATTTTGGGGGTCTGGTTGGGAGAGACAGTGCATGGGACCACGGAATGCTCTCTATCCCCCCAGTAGACAGCTACAAGGAGTACTCAGGGTTAACGTCCCTCCCTCCAATGTTAACTCTGTGAACTACACTTTCTGGGCTGCTGGTTTAGGCCCTGCCTCAGGGGAGAAGGAGAGCCTCTTACTGGGGTCCCATCCACTGCCTGTCCCCGTGGGGCTATGGTCAAATGGGGAGAGAGCAGGTTTATTTGTGGGTCTCACTAAATTCGGGATTTGTTTATTTATATTTATTGGCCGCCTCCTCATGCCTATGGCATCCTGGGTTAGCTCACATCAAATAAAACAATAATAACACACATCAAACATCATCAAATATAAATTATTAAAAGATTGATTGACACTGTGTTGTGTTCGTTGTGTTGGCACTGGAACTGTTGGCATTGCCAATTGAATATGTGGCTGTGGGTAATTTGAGGGGATCCTGTGACTCTGGGATTTTGTCGTCGAGTAGGAGTCATTACTCACTTGCAAACTAAACTACGTGTTTGACTGACACCACGTGCCACTGTACGAGTGTCCTCCACTGGTAGTTACTGTGATCTGATTTCTGATTGATTAGATGATGACCTGAGTGCTATGGGGAAAAAACCTATTTTTAAAGAAAAAAAAGTAGTGGGGGGGCTACTGGGGGCTTCTGGGGCAAAGTGTAGTCTGGTGGTTAGCAGTTAAGGAAACAAGTGAATCTGTCATTGAATCTTTACAAGAGACATGTTGTTTTTATTAAAGGTAATTTTGTTTTTTTCTCCCATTGATTTCAATGGGAAAAAATCCAGTACCGGTAATACCGGTTTTAATCTAATAATCCAGTAATCCAAGTTCTGATATCTGGTAAAACCGGTATCCGATATTTTCCACCCAGTCCCACCCCTACCATTTTCAGTCTCTTGTGTTACTCACCACTCTACACACACACACACACACACACACAAAGGGTGTTTTCACACAAGACACTCTCCACCCACTACCCACCCACCATACATGTTACAGGGCACCCATAGGGCAACACTGCAGCCCTGCAACATGGGCCCTTTTCACACAGGCACTCTAACACTGATAAAATGGATGTTACATTTTATTATTCATGTTGCAAGGCACCCATAGAGCACAACTGCAGCCCTGCAACATGTATAATAAAATGTAACCCCCATTTTATCAGTGTTAGTATGTCTGTGTGAAAAGGGCCATGTATAGTGGGTGGGTAGTGGGTGGAGAGTGTGTTGTGTGAAAACGGCCAAAGAGAGAGAGAGAGAGTTCAATTCCCTGCACACCACTACCCCATTCTCCAAACTCATGCAATGCAAATGGGGGTTCTAAAGGAGTCCAGGACAGGTTGAAAAAGCAAGTAGCATAAAATGGATTTGTGGGGCTAGAGCTTTCAGAGATGGGCTGACTGAATGCCCAGCATAAAACCTGAGGGAGGGCTGCTGTAGAAACACCCAGAGATTGTCTCCCCACATCACAGTGTGCCCTGCTGCACTCCAGCCTGAGTGGATCTCTCCCATGGTCTCTGTTTCACATTCGGCTGCAGGGAACAGAGGCTGTGAGCACACACACGTATCCAAGTCAATACGTCACACAGCTTTTATAAAAAGATCCTTGCATCTCCTGGAGCTACACAATCAACATTTCTGAGAGCAAGGCTAGGTGAAACTCCAATAAGTATTAAGGTCAAACGGAGGCAACTCTCTTATTCAGATAAAACCCCGAACATTTCTCTAATGTTTCAAGATCAGTTTTAGTTAGATTTGGAGATTATAACACTGGGGCCCTCCACCAGTTCTCTTTGTCTTAGACATTGCAGGTGTTCTACGTAAATTACTTGTCAGATCTGAACTAAAATCACCTGTTAGCAACCCTGGATCACATCACCATGAATCCAAACATTGCATCACCTGTATCCATCTGAAAGAAATGGTCACGTTCAAAAGCAGAACAACTGATAGGACCTATTACATCAAACAGAACATCACCTGCAAGTCTAGCAATGTAATATATGTGATAGAATGCAAACGCTCTGGATGCCACATGCAGTATGTTGGGAAAACAACCACGGACCTCCATACCCAGTTCAGAAACCACAAATCAGCTATTGTGACAAAGAAGCTGGAAAACCTGTTGTAAGACACTTTAACTCAGCAGATCACACCCTCTGACTTAGACATCTTTCCACTGGAAAAACCATCCAACCCTGGGTTGCTAGAAGCTAGAGAAACTTCTGAATTTACAAGCTTGACACCCTAACATCCAGTGGTCTCAACTTAGAGGATAATATGTGAACTTTAATCTTTTCTTGTATTGTTCATAGTTAGATGGCACCTACCTGAGAACTCTCTCCATCCTCAGTGTCTTAGAACTGTCACCTTGGCTTACAGTACCTCATTTAAAAATCAATTGTGTTACTGATGAAGGTGGAAGCCGAAACATCTAACTAAACTATCTTAAACTTATCAAAATGGCCACTGCACTTAACCAAAATGGCGCTGATGTTATTGCTGCCATTTTGGTTAAGAGCAGTGGCCATTTTGTGCATATACAAAACAGTCCGGACGGTGGCTATTTGTGCATGGGCAATGAATTTCCCCCCCCTCCTCGCCCAAGAACTCATTCCAGGACTGGAATCTCATGAGGTCGCAATCCTGCTCCTTGTAATTGTGAGTTTTCTTGGGAGGAATATTTTTGTTTCTCATTCAGCCCTAGAGAGCCTATTTACCCAAGACATCAGCGGTATCATTTGCTGCCCCTCCTCAGGCCTTGATGTGTGTCTCAGTCTGTTATGAAATGACACTCCCAGGACTCCATTTCTCTGCACTACTGGAAGACTCCCACAGGTGCTGTGTCACTAAACACAGCCTCCACTTCATTCTCACAGCCCTTGAAGCAACTCCAGTCAGGACCACTCTGCCATTAAGGGGAGGTAGGCAGCAAGGCCAGGCTAAGAATTTGCAGGGTCCAAATTATCCCAAAGTCCGGCTGCTAGTGTGGGCTCCGGGCCGCTGCCACGCCGGCGGCAGCGACCCAGAGCCTGTACCAGCAGGTACTAGGCGATCCCTGGGTTGAGGGGTGGTTTAACCCCCCCCGCCCCAGGGATTGCCCTACCCCCCCCACCCAGATCGCCTTACTCGTCTCCCGGGCAGAGGCGGCAGCACGGCGCGGGTCTGGGCGGCTTCAGCGCTAGTGGTGGCTGGTTTTCCTTCAGCACTTCACTAGGCCTTCTTGGGAAACCCGGAAGTTCCTCGGAAGGCCTAGTGAAGCGCTGAAGGGAAGCCAGCCGCCACTAGTGCTGAAGCCACCCAGACCCACACCGTGCTGCTGCCACCACTGCCGCAACCCGGAGGACAAATAAAGCTATCGGGGGGGGGTAGGGCGATCCCTGGGGTGGGGTGTGTGTTAAACCACCCCCCACCCCAGGGATCACCCTGGCTGCTGCTGGTGCAGGCTCTGGGTCACAGCCGCTGGCGTGGCGGCCCAGAGCCCACACTAGCAGCCAGACGTCGGGTTAAACTTTTTTTAAAAAAATCCAGGGTGGGCAGGGTGGTGTCCCCCCTTTCACCCACGCAGCTTGGATGGGGGAGGGAAAGTGAGTGGGGGGTTGTTTTGGGTTTTTTTTTTACATTGCGGCCATTCATTTCAATGGCCGCAGTGTAAAAAAATCTGGCACGGGGAACCGGTACTGGTATCCCAGATTACCGGGTTAATCTGAAACTGCCAGTACAGCAAAATACCGGCAGTTTCGGATACCGGGGGAACCGAAATTCCCACCCCTAGTGGATATACCTCTGATTTTTCCTTTTCCCTTCCCCTGTCTGTCTCCCCTGTCCATATATTATATAGATATAGATATTAGTTGTGTGTGTGTGTGTGCGTATATATATATATATGTTAGATATTTAGATACTAGGCTGTTTTATTATATATATTAGGACTATAGAATAGGAATATTTTGTATTATACATAGGTTAGTTTCAGCTTAGATCCTTTATATTATACACACAATATCTAGTTTTATATATATATATAAAACTAGATAGGAGTACACAGACCTCATATATATATATATATATATACCTGAGGTCTGTGTACTCATATCTTCACCACATGGACCAACCAGCCATCATTCTCCATGTAACCAAGTTAAGTACGTGCACCTGGGACCTCGCATCTTCGTGAATGTTACACCCCTTGTCTCTCCCTCTGTTCCCCTTCCTTCGTCTCCCCCACCCCACCCCAGCTCTCAGATTGTAAACCCTAGGGCAGGGACCATGTCTATTCAATTACTTTGTAAAGCACCAGGTATATGGGATGGAATTGTTTTTAATTTATTTGTTGATGGTTTTTAAATATCTTTATTGTTATTGTATTGTTGTAAGCCGCCCTGAGATGCCGTAGGCATGAGGGGGCAGCTAAAAAATACTTTTAAATAAATAAAATAAATAAATAAAATATTGCTGGTGCTATATGAATGCTTGCTAATAATAATAATTCTATATATAACACTAGATATTGTGTGTATACCAATACCAGGAATGATACCAAAAACAAAATCTTTGTTTGAAATTGGTACCGATAACAATAACAACAACGCTAATGAAAAATGACATTTTGTTATTAACAAAAATGAAAATGACATATTTTAATAATGAAAACGATAACAAAAAACAAAAACCGACATGGGGCCCTAGTGCACACCCCTAATGCTCCAGCATGGCCCTACCGGTGCACCCTCCACCCACTCAGGTAAAGCCCTGCCTCCCCATCACAGTGCATCACACTCCTGGCAATGCCATTAATCTTAACCTCCTCCCAGGTGAACCCAGTGGTCTTAGCCCCCCAGCCTCAGGAACCCTGCCCCCCTGGCCCAGAGTCTTCTTTGGCTGGTGTTTTCCATCCCTGCCACCTTGGATGGCAAATCCTTAAGACCGATCCTGGCTCCAACCCAAGCTGTTAAGCAGCAGAGTCAGCATTGCACAACAAAGTAAGCCAGAGGAAACACCGAGTGACTGGTTAGTGGCGGCTGCATGGGGTCCAGGTTAGGTAGGCCCATCCCTGAAGTGGCGGCTGCTGGAGCTCTCCTGAGTCTCTACCAGGTGTTGAACATGAGACATGAGGGTTCAGAGGATGAGATCCTCCATGATCACCACATGGATACTACAACTCGAGACCACATTGCTCCAGGGTGCAAGATTAGGAAACCACACACCTGCATGCCCAGCCCAGCATGGTTCAGGATTTGAGGGTCTGGGCATACTTTGGGGAGCATTCTTCGCCCCCCCCCCCCACCGACAATCTTTTCCAGGGCATGTGGGGAATCAACCCATCTTTGCCGATGCTTCCGCTTGCTGAGCTGCTACGGAGTTCAAGCTGCTCCCCCTCTCCAGAAGAATCACCAAGGGAGAGCAGCAGCAATGAAAGCACCTACCCTTGTTCAGAGCAGCAAACCCTCCCTGGGACAGTCAGGACCTAGCTATCACAAAGGGATGAGTCATTCGCACACCTCACAACAGCATCCCGGAGCCTGCCCTAAGTCCCGATGCTTTGGATTTGTGTTTGTCCATCATACAAGCGCTTGCAGGAGAAAAGGGCCAAAGGGAAACTTTTTTTTCATTTTGAAAACCAGGAAATTCCCCAACCATCAATTTCCTAAACCTTCATTCTGTTCGAGGAGAGTTAGCATTCAGCCATGTTCACTTATCGTACAGCAGAAGAAGAAAAAAAATCCAAGTCAATCAATTAAAGTTTCCCCATGCACCCTCTTGGACAGATGGTTGCACCATTTTAATTAAGTGTATGCATTGGACTGACAGAGTTGATGGATCTGACGTGACAGACGTTCTCTGAGCTCACTTAGGTTTTTTAATCTTTCGCTCTCCATAGTATTGTTGAAATTATGCACTTTGCTCTTGGGCGTTATTATTTGACACACAGCAAATCTCTCTAATTATTAGACTTTCATCACTTAGTACTGTAGTATCATCAGTAAGGAAGTGCTGCAGTAGGATTTAACTAATACTGTGTCGTGGAAAGATCTAATTTGGATCACCCTGAAAGGAAGACAATGACAGTGAGCCACAAACCACTTATTTTGAAGTTGACCCATGGAAGGCCTCGGAATTCAGAGTTCACCTCTTTCAAGGGACATACTGACAGTCACCTTTCTAATTAAGTTATGCTGTTTGGATTCTTATACTTGGTTTAGTGGAGGTCTTCCAAATTGTGCATGCCATTGCCTCCTTTTGGGCTCTAACTTAGCCCTTTAACATCAGAGGGATTTCATGGCCCTGAAGGTGTGCTATAGCAGACAGGGCATAATGACTTGTCTACCATATCAGCTACTCTTGGACAGTAGGCAAGGCCAGCCTTTACATTTGTGGGACCCAAGGGTAAAAATAGAATGCCAGGTTCCTAGGGCCCTGCCCTCTATAGCCCAACCCCTTTAACAATTGGCAGTCTGGTGTTTGCTTGCAAAAACAATTGTGTCATAGGTTTTCACACACATACACATGCACACAGAGGCTTTCACATGCTCTCTCTCGCTCTCAAACCCACACACCCCTAGCAGGGGGGATTCAGAGATCAATGATTTACTGAAATTAAGGGGAGGGGAAGGCTGCACAGGAAGCAGCCACCTGGGGGCTAGGGTGGCCAGATACACAAATTTTAGAGGACACTTATGAGAAATACAGGTTGCAAGGCTGCATTGGCTCCATCTTGGATTGGGCGACCGACTTCATATGTGTGACAGAGACCTGGCTGGACTAGTTGTCGGGGCCGATCTTGGCTGACCTCATTCCAGCTGTGTACTTTGTCCAGCACCAGGCTGGAGGGTGGGGTTGGGGGGTCATAGCCATTATTTTTAGGGATGGTTTAGGGATGGTTTGATCACTCTGAAGTTTTCAGTGCAGAGGGTTTCCATCTTGTGTTCGATTTGGCCAGTAATGGACGAGGGGTCCGGCCAGGGACTGCCTTAAGGGGGCTGTGGTCTGGCCACTCCTCAAGAAACCATCATTTGATGTTGGTGCCCCAGCAAGTTACTGGCCTGTCTCTAACCTTCTCTTTTTAGGGAAGGTTATTGAAGGCGTGGTGACCTGTCAGCTGCAGACGCATCTGGATTGCACTGGTTTTCTTGATCCTGCGCAGTCTGGTTTTCATCCAGGTTATGACACAGAGACCGCACTTGTGGCCTTGGTCGATGTCCTCCTAGTGGAACTGGATAAGGGTCATTTGACCCTGCTGGTTCTACTGGATCTATCAGCAGCTTTTGATACTGTGAATCATGAGATGTTGGTGACTCGCCTGCAGGATCTGACTGGGGTTGATGGCACCGTTTTATTATTTATTATTTATGTATATTATTTTTATACTGCCCTCCCTCCCCACTTCCCCCACCTTAATGGCAGCCCGGGGCGGTGTACATCAAATATAAAATAAAAATCACATTTAAAATCCCTACTTTAAAAGACCAGAAAAACACCCCATGCCCTTACAAACAAAAACCAGAAAAAAACATAAAACCTCATTACTACCCATCCTCCTCACCAAAAGCCCAGCGAAACAAACAGGTTTTACATCTTTTGTGAGAGGAGGGGAGATCCAGCGAGATGCGACTCTCCACTGGGAGGGAGTTCCATATCTGCAGCGCAGCCACCAAGAACGACCACTTGAACGTGACCACCCAGGAAACCTCCAAGCAGGCTTCCCCAGCCGACCGGGTAGGCCGATCCAGGACACGAGGCATGAGGCGGTCCCACAGGTAAGCGGGGAACAAGCTGTTCAGGGCTTTAAAGGTAATAACCAACACCTTGAATCGGTCCGGGAAGACTATAGACAGCCAGTGCAGAAATCTGAGCACCGGTGTTATGTGCTCCTGGCAACCCGTCCCCATAAGGAGATGGGCCGCTGCATTCTGCACCAGCTGCAACCTCCGAGTCATCACTAGGGGTAGCCCCATGGAGAGTGCATTGCAGTAATCCAGCCACGAGGCTATGAATGCATTGAATGCAATATTGGAGCCTATACATCCAAAGGTGTCAGACCAGATGTAACTTACCAAACAGTCCTTTCCACAGCTGCCACCTGGTTGCCCAAGCGGAGCTGTGAGTCAAGGAGAACTCCAAGGCTCCGAACCTGAGGGACCAAGGAGGGACACACCCTATCTATAATGGGGGCCTCCACTCCTTCGCCCTTCTCCACCAGCATCACCTCCATCTTATTGGAATTCAGCTTCAGATGACTCGTCCTCATACAATCTCCCAATGCAGCCAGGCACCGTGTAAATACCGAGACTGCCAGGCCTGGGTCAGACGAAAATGAGAGATAGAGCTGGGTGTCATCAGCATATTGATGACACCGAACTTCAAATCCTCTCACGATCTCGCCCAGCGGTTGCATATTAGGGGTGTACACCAGGCCCCCATGTCATTTTCATTTTTCGTTTTTGTTATTAAAAACGTTTTCATTATCGTTATTAATGACAATGTCGTTTTTGTTTTTGTTATCGTTATCATTTTGTTATCATTTTTGCATCATTTTTATATCATTTTAATGATCAGTATCAATATCTGTACCATTTCAAACAAAAAAATTATTTTTGGTATCGGTATCGTTATTGATTCCTGTGCACACAAATATTTATCTAAATCTAAGGGAGACGGGAAGGGAAAAGGAAAACTACCTATTATGTAATCAATTATCTATATAACTATTCTAATCTAATCTATATGTCTATAATATATATCTATATCTAATCTATACTACCTATCTCTATATGATGTACAGGGGGGAGAAGGGCAGGGGAAGGGAGAAGATAAAATGTAGGATATGAGGAAGGAAAGGTATTGGTGGTAATACCAGATAGATAGATAGATAGATAGAATTAGGCTAGGGAGAATTTTTATGTGCAAGCACCACAGTTCTGTAAATGCAAACTGACACGCAGAGCTCTTACAGAACGGAGAGAAAAAACCTGGCCCTCCCATTATAAAGGGTTGCAGTGCCCTCCCTGTCTCTTATACACATCTAGATGTGTATAAGAGACAGGGCTTGCGCTGCTCATTGGCCAGCGATACATCCATCAGATACTGCTGAGCTGCTCGCCCCTCCCAACACAGGCACAGCTCAAGAGTTCAACCCCGTTAAGACTCTGAGATGTCTGCTCCCTCCTCCCCTCTCCACATTTTCCCTCCAAAACCCAACTGCCACAGCACTAATAATAACGACAATGATCATGACATTGTCATTTTCATTTCTCATTATCGTTTTTGTTATTGTTTTTGGTATTGTTTTTGGTATCATTTTCGGTATCGTTATAATTATCGGTATTCTCGGTTGTCGTTTTCGTTATCGTCATTATTCTCTGTTTTTGTTTTTGTTATTGCAACACTGGACCAGTCACAACACCACCTGCTGAATGCTGACCCTTATGGATGTCTCTCTACATCCGCATCAAAGCCCCAGACTGCAATCTCACCCCTAGAAAACTAGACTATATACTCAGTGCTTAATTTGTAAAAAATGAATTGCCAGAGTCCACACCTGCCCCAGATGACCTGCCCTCTACAGCCCCCAAAGTTGCCCCCCCTCTGGCCCCACCCAAAAGTTTGTCAGAGAAGGGAAATAAACTCTATTCTCCAGCTAGCAACCCCAACCACTGGACTAACCTGCCTCTCTACAGACAAATATAAACCAGGAGTTCTTGTGATTTAATCTCTTGACCAGCACAGGTAAGTCATTATTAATGAAAGTCAAATAAACCATCCAGCATTTTTCTCGCTTTTCTTTCCAACCCTGAAATGGCCAACATCCACCTTTTCCTGGTTTTTCACATTTTGGGGTGCATGCTTCTACTGGGAACATTTCCCAAGGCTCAGTCCCCCCTTGAATTTAATTCTTGGGGCTGAGCTCTAGCAAGCCCCCAACACCCAGTTAAGCCCCCCTGACTATCATGCATTCATTGCTTTGCATGGAACAATGCCTCCTTTTTGTTTCTTTGTCACTTGGTGCAATGTTCCCATAGTCACCAAGCCTTGAGAGATGCTTTCAGACCCCTTTTTGATATAAGCATGCAGCCCCTTGTATTTGTGGAATACATAATCAACAACTGCAAAATAGACTATCCACAACTTCCTCAAAAAATCTTGCAGACCTGTACTTTTATAACTATTGCAAATAAACAACCCTTATTCCAATATCATTAATGGGGTGGGGGAAGATTTAATCCCAAGGTGCGTTTCCTGGGTTCACCTTGCTTTGTCTGTATCTATGCAGTTATGGAAAGGAATATATGTTTGCAAGGATGGAACCACCAGGGCCATCAAAAGTAGTCAGCAGCTGGTCCCCCAAAACATTCACATGTACAGCAAAGCAGGTGTGTGTCCCCCTTACTGCTACCGCCACCAATAACTTAATGTACATGTGCATTACAGTCATTCCCTCCCCTCTTGCTCCTGAAGATAACTACAGCACCACTGGTGACTGAAGTCACTTGTCTCGTGCAACCATGTCCAGCCTCCCATGAACATGCACTGGACGTCTGTGATGGCCCATGAAAAACTTTGAGGGTGCAGAGTGCTTTGTGGGTCCAAAATTTGGAAACCATTATCTTAGAGGGGGAAAAAAATCCTCTACTGGATATGAAGGAAAAAATCCAAAGCCGAACCATTGCCTGTGAAAAGGTACGTATATACACTGCATATGAAGAATGCCACACTTGCATGCAGGGATCAGGTAATGGCAGGCACAGAGGATCATGCACAATTGGACCATCAGAGACTATCTGGTGCACCTAGAAACCTTGATCTGGGAGACGTTTGTCCATCAGGAACGTCTGGTCTCCGTGTTCTTTAACCTAGAGCCTATGACACCTCCTGAAAGTATGGTATTCTGCAGGACTGCATGGGTTTGAGTTGCAGGGTAACCTGCCCATTTTTATCCAGAACTTTTTACAGTACCAGATGTTTGGAGTTCACCTCGCTTCTATCTATTCCTACCCTTTTGAGCAGGAGGAGGGAGTTCCGCAGAGCAGTGTCCCGAGTGTCACTTTGTTTTCTGTGTCCATTAATGGAATTGTCCATTCCCTGCTTCTGGCTATTCACAACTTTGTGTCCGTGGACAACTTCCAGATCTGCTGCCGGTTGCCCAGTATGTGGTTCATTGGGCGGCAATTGCAAACGGTCCTGAACTGTTTCTCTCATTGGGCCACTGACAATTAAAGAAGATGGTCTGCATTCAGCTTTGCCATTTACGGGACCTCCACCTGATTCTCATTTGTGGCTGGGACAGGTGTGCCTTCCTGTTGTTGCTGAAGCCACGTTTCTTGGCTTGGTGCTGGATAGGAAGCCGACTTTCTTCCCCCATGTGCGTCAGCTATGGGTCAAGTGCAAGAAGGCACTGAATGTTCTGCTGGTTGTCTCTTCTGCCTTGCCAGTCTCTTCAGCTAACTGCCAGTCTCTGCTTCAGCTATACCTGGCCCTTGTACACTCTATTGTTTATGGCTCTGACAGGCCCTTCATTCTGTGGAGGCTGGACTCTATTCATCACAAGAGCCTCTGTCTCTGCACAGGAGCATTTCACATCTCACCTATTCATAGTTTGTATGTTGAGGTCTTTGAGCCTCTGCTCAGCATATGCCGCGTGAAACTGTCTCTGCAATACACTGCCAAACTTCACTCCCTACCTGAGCACCCCACATGAGGCTCCGTGTTTTGGCCCCAGTACAAGACCCAGTTCACAGCCCAGAGCTCTGTCATTCTACCCTTTGGGCTCTGGCTGTGTTCCCTGTTGCAGGAGTTGGACCTGTTTTTGGATGGCGTTGTTCCTGTGACTTCTGTCACCCCTTCCACCTTGGGCCACAAGTTCGCTTTCCTACTGCTACTTCCTGTCTCCGTTTCCGCACTCAGTGAGGCCACCAGAGCAGTACCGGCAGCTTTTTTGTGAGCATTGTTCCCACCACTTTGGATGTGCACCCCTTTTTATGGATGGCTCTAAATCTGGGGACTTTGTCGGGGTGTCTATGGTCTACGCTGTCCATTGCATTGCCCACCAACTCCCTTGGGAGTGTTCCATCTTTACTACAGAGCTCTTGGCTATTTTTCCTGCCTTGCGATTTGTGTTCGCCGAGTGGCTGATATATTTGGACTCTCCAAGTTCCTTGAAGGCCCTGGATTCTGTTTGTTTTAATCCACACCTGTTGATTGTCGTGATTCGATTGCAGCTGCACTGTCTCATATCCCCGGGCACCAGTGTGCTCTTTTTCTGGATGCCCAGGTATGTGAGGATCAGGGCAATGAGCACTCTGATGCAGCTGCTTGATTGGCTGACTTTGCAGTAGTCCTTTTTAGTGATTTTATTCCAGTTTTTAAGCCCCTCCCCATGGCATGCTGGCAGTCCATTTTGGACAAGTGTCAGACAGCTGAGCTGCATGATGTGAAGCCTGTGATCCAGCTCTGGCTCTTACCGCCAAAACCATCAGGAGGAAGTAGTCCTAGCCAGACTGCATCTCAGCCATAGACTGGCCACACATTGACACCTGATTCTGGGGGAGGCTGTACCTCTGCGGGCCCCTGCAATGGGCCTTTAACAATCCGACATTCTCTGCTCACACCATGTGGTTTTATGGAGCCAACCTCACTCCACTGACCTTGTCCACCTTGCTCTGTTTTTAGGTGATAAAGCTGTTTTAATGCACTTTTTACTTTTTTAAAGGCTATGGGAGTGTTCCACAGATTTTAGCTTCCCCTTTGAGACACGTTTAGTTTTAACGGGATTTTTTAGCCTTGCCATGCATGGGCTTTACCTTTTTTTAATCCTTTGCTCCTCACCATGCGTTTGGTGCAAGATAGCCTGACGGCAGCTGTGCCATTAACCCTCACTCACCCACCCACTGATCTGATTTGCTGTGTGGACAATCTAAGCTACTACAGTGATTCTAAGAGTATCAAAGAGAGCCAGTAGCTCAGACTGACATTATCACATGAGCAACCACATTTTAATATTTAAGCTTGTACATTCCGAAAGCCTCAGACAAAATTCTTGGCATTGTCAAAACCAAGCCATATGCTTGATGAAAGCAACTGTCATTCAGCACCAGGACTCGCCTTTCAAACAGCTGTACTTGATCTCAAAACTCTCACCTGTACAACACGATAGGATGAATCAACTCCACTCTTTTTCTCTCAGCCCAAGATAAGCCTGTCATCAAAGTAAAGAGATAAAAAAGAGACAATCATAACTCTAATGTCATATTTGACAGAGGAAGCTGTTAGTCAAGTAGCTTTAAACTGTTTCTCTTCTATAGGTATCGAGTGACATCCTGGCACAGCGACAAGAAGTTATCCCTGCATTTATTTTGTACAGAGAAAGAAAGAAAGAAAGAAAGAAAGAAAGAAAGAAAGACCCTAGCAGTTGTGTCACTCCAGACACACCCTTTACTGGACCATGAAACAAGTGAGTAGAGAGGAAATTGACTGAAACAGACAATGGCAAGGGTGTGTCAACTAGGGATGGGCGAACACAGTTCGGAAGTTCAGAGTTCGGACCGAACTCAATCAGTTCAATCGACCAAACCGAACTTCCGAACCGAACTTGATTTTCGAACCGAACCAAATTTCCGAACTCGGCTCTGTTCGCCCATCCCTAAAAGATAATATTCCAATCAGTTCAGTGGGGTTTGAATTTCTGAACTTTGTTTGGAAGTTTGGAGTTCGGACCGAACTCAAATAGTTCGGTCGACCAAACCGAACTTCCGAACCAAACCGAATTTCCAAACTGAACCGAATTTCCGAACTCAGTTCTGTTCGCCCATCCCTACTGTCAACATAAAAAAAAATAGATGGGACATGTCCCATCCCCCTTCCTTTCCAAGTCTGAGGTGCAGTGGACAATCCTCTCCTTAATTTCAGACTCCTGTAACTCCCCATAGTGGTGTAATGGCTGGAGGTATAAGGGTTGCTTGAGGGGATTATGGGAACTAGGGATGGGCATTCTGGATTCGGGTTAATCCGGAACGACCCAGAACGGACCGTTACATATTAATACAAATTATGCCCTGCCATTTCCAGAGCAGACATTCCAGGTTCCGGATTTCCACCCACCCTCATCCCCTGGGCCCTGGAGTGTACTTACGGGCCTCGGGGGACTTGATTGAAGCTCTACCAGCCCGCCGCTGCTGAGGGGGGGGGCCTCCTGGTCGGCAATGCACTGCCGAGCTCCTAGCTCCAGATTGCGCACGTGTAAAATGGCCTCTGGGGCTGTTTTGTGCATGCACAGATCTTTTCCAAAATGGCAGTGGCAGTATTGCCACCATCTTGGGAAAGGGCAGCTGGTCTGTGCATGAGCAAAATGGCTGCTGCACATGAAAAAAACCACTATATATTCTCTTCTCTTCTGGTGGGAAAGGAGAGAAGTGGGGATCAAAGGCAGAGCACGGCCCCTGCGCTCTCCTTTCCCAGCCACCTCTCAGACAAGCGAGACTCAATCTGTGCTCCCCTCTCCCAGCCGCAGCTCAGCTGAGAGGGGCATGATCCTTCCTGGCTCTGATGGAACAGGAGTCACAGCCAGGGAAGGTTTCTTCCCTGGCCATGCCCCTCCCCCCTTTCCATTGGAGCCAATGATAGAACGCCCTTTTAATCTGAGAAGCAGCTGGGAGGGGGAAGCACAGATCACACCCCATTCAGCTGAGAGGTGGCTGGAAGAGGGGAGCGCAGGGGCTGCCCACTGCCTTTGATACCCGCTCCTCTCCTTTCCTGCCAGGAAAGAAGAGCAGCACCCATGTCCAGTACTCCCTTTCCATCGGAGCCAGTGCTAGCATGCCCCTCTCAGCTGACAGTCGGAGGGAGAGGCATGTGAGTGATCATGCTGTCACTGGGGGCTACCTGACAGCTGGGCAGGGGCATCGACAGTCTCGCTGTCCCTGGGCCACACGGGGCCAGTGAGATTGCTGGAGTGGCTGCCCAGCTCTCAGGCGGCCGGAGGGGAGGAGGAGAGGGAGTGTGCTAGCGCCATTTGCGGCAGCTAGTGCAAGCCTATGAACTGCAGGCAGGGGACTGCCTGTGTGAAGGGCTCTCGGTGCTGTCTATGGTGGTGACTGCTCTGTGGGGGACACAACGAGGTGGCACTAGGGTGCACCCACAGAGACGTTGGCTCTTGTCAGGCTCTCCCCCTAGCTCTCTCTCACACACATCCAGCCTCCTCACTATTGCTCCTTTTACTGCCCTATCATTCAGCGTCCCCTGTAACTAAGCTAAGTGCTTACACCTCTGACTTCTCAACTTCATGAATGTATCTCTGTCTCTCGCTATGTTCCCCTCTGCCTGACCTCCCCTCCCTTATCCATCTTAGATTGTAAGCCACTCAGGGCAGGGACCTGATTCTAATTCATGATTGTTCAGTGCCAGGCACATTGCTGGTGCCATATAAATAACAGTAAATGATACAGTATATTACTGTGTTTGTATTTAAGAACAGCATTTGTATGGCTTTATGAGAGGAAAGCTCTCACGCCCACAGACACCCAGGATTAACGAGACAATGGGTGTCTTTAGACATAATGTCAACAGGTGTCTGAATGCGTGTTTTGACCTTGATATGAACACCGGTTTGGCCCTGTGTTCACCATGTGGCACTGCTTACACACACAGCCCATCTTGGGGCAAATCCGTGTTTTGCTCGCCACCCGATCTCAGCACACAAGTGCTGCTGCCTCATTCCCCATGTTGTACCTGCTAACATGCCACACAATATCATTAGACACAATGCTGGCCACATGTTCAGCCGGAACACGCAAATTGTCCTTGTGATGCAATGGTGTTCACATCGCGTGTTCAACGGATGGCCAAATTGGTGTTGGGACTGTTACATTGCTTACACACAACGGCCAAACATGTGCTTAGGGGTTTTGACACTCAATCTTTGTTATTTCTAAAGACGCTCTATATTTTCATTTCTATAAAACTAAAACTGGAAGGGACCCAATGGCCATCAAATCCATTTCTTTGGGTGGTGCAGCATCTACCATAACTAAACTGTCCCAGATGTGTCCTCATCCAGCCTCTTCTTAAAAACTTCAAATGATAGAGATGTCATCACTTTGCTAGGTGGCTTGTTCCATTGCCTGACTGTCCTGACAGTCAGTATTTTCCCCCCTGGTGTTCAATCTAAACTTGCCTTTCTTCGGCTCATACCCATTGCCTCTTGTCCTGCCCTTCATAACAAGGGAGAACAATTGTTCTCCATCTTCTTTATGGAAGCTTGAAATATTTGTATGTGTAACATGTCTTCTTTTCTCCGAACTAAACATATCCAGCTCCTTTGACCTCTCCTCATAAGGTTTGTGTTCCAAACCCTTTATCATCTTTGTTACTTTCTTCTGCATCTTCTCCAACTTTTCTGTGCTGTAGTAGGGCAGTCTTGGGCTGCACAGTTCATCAGGATCAGGGCCCCAATGAGCCACACTACTTTCCACCACCACATGCAGGCTTATTTGCAGTGTAACCATGCAAACATGGCAAAATCCCAGTATATAGTCCAAAACCTCTCATAGTGAGCCAGTCTGTAGGCATCCAGTCTTTTCTCCCCCCAAACTCTTCCCAGACAATACCTTGACCAGCTTCCAGCTGCAGATCTCTTTCTCCAGCCCCAGTCAGACACAGACTGACCTTACTGCAGAACCTCCTGCACATATATCTCCAGGAGGGGCGTGGCCTATGGTGGTAGTCAACTTCCTTAAAGGGACAGTCCTAGCAGCTCAGGAGGCCTGCACCCTCACCAGGATTTACCCAGGCCCTAATCCTTCAGTCACTTACAACCAACTGTCACATAATGCCTTTCTTAAAACAGGGTGCCCCAAATTGAATACAGTACTCCAGCTGGGGCCTAACCAGAGTTAAGCAGAATGTGTGGTAAGGAAAGGTATGAATGTAGAAATATGAGAACACTAGCTAATTTGGGGGAAATTAGCAAAACTATTAAATTATCTATTCACTATTAAATTAAAGCTATCTAGGGAAAATAACCAAAGATGGGTACAGTTATTATGCACAAGACTACCTCAGGGCAATATGCAATCCCACATTCAATTACTAATCATTATTCTAGGATTCAATTACTAAGGTTCTTCCAAACCATTAAGGCAAATACATGAAACAAGTCATAGAACCACTTAAAAAAAATTTTTAAATATTAAATATAAATTTTAACAGATTCATAAAATACAAATATTACACTCTACCAATGATTAAAGCATTAATTCACTAACAATTAGTCATAGTATATAGGGAGTAACAGGCAATCAGCAACTATGCTAGTAAATATAGTAACTAATGGGAATACTATTAATCAGGATTGTACAATTATGAAAACACTATTAGGTAATTCTTCACATAATAGCAAAAAACATCCAATTAACATGCAGTAAGCCAATGAATACCAAAGATCAAGGCTTAGCTACAACACATCACAACAGATGATTATAGGAGTAACTTGGAGAAAAGAATTACTATGTTTTAAAGGGCAAAGTTAAAGGTTAAAATCAGAGAGACAGAAAGAGGGCAGACTGGCCCCAATCTGCTGTGCAGGCTAGACACAACTTAGGAAGCACATGGGCATAACAAAGGGTATTTATTTTCAAACGAGATGCTACCACCCACGGCCACCCGTCAACTACCCACGTGACCGCTCATTGAAGGTGTTATAGTGGATGCATAATCCCATGACCCATGCAGCACCCACTCATGGGGCACTTTCCTCTCCGTTCCTGCCCACAGCCCTACTGGGAGCTCTTAAAGGACAGATGCGCAAAATCCAACACCGCATTGGCTCAAACCATAACAAATCCATCTCGCGACACATGAGAGAAGAACCAATGCCATGGAAGACAGCAACTCAGACAGCAGCTTCCTACATGCCCTCCCCCCCCCCCCCCCCCCCCCCCCCCCCCCCCCCCCCAAATCTGCTCTGTTGTTTCCTGGGACTGCAAGCAGCTTCACCAGCTCCTGTGCAGGAAGGGGTTACTGGCTGCTACAGTTGTTTTTATGGTGGCCAGGCTGTGTATCATGGTAGAGGGTGAGCAGTTGGGCAGGGCTTGGGGTGGGGGTTGTTGCTGGGCAGCTGAGGCAGGGGGGATGGGGGAACAGCTGCCCATATGAGTTGTTTGCAGGGCCGGTCCATGGTGCCGGGAGTTCATGGAGGCTGCCTGTCTGGACCACAGACCCCTCCTCAAGCCTTGCTCATTTAAAAACACCCTAAGAAACACCCTGTACTTTCTTAGGTATCCAAACAGTCCAATCTACATCTATAGTTCTAATATGTTCTCTCTCTCCTGTTCTTGGCTCGTTTGCCTTCTCTCAACTTTACAGCTAGGAGAAGGGGAGAGGGAAGAAGAATTTCAACATGGAGTCTCAAGACCAAGGTATTTTAGGTGCACGGAAGAATGGTAGCTCTTGTATTATCCATATGGTTTTACAGGACCCAGAAGGTCTTAGATACTAGATCAGGAGAGGGGAAACTTTTCCATCCCGGGAGCCACTTTAAAAATTACTATAAGCTCTGAGGGCCACATAGAATTTGTGGGTGAACGTGGTTAAGGGGTGTATTCATGAAAAGGAAGGTCCAGATCATGCATTTGTGCCATGGATCTGTCCCTTATCCTACGTGCATGTCCTCATCTTTGCTCCTTTATCCTGAGCTCAATTTTTTAGTGGTTGGAGGTAGGAACTGGATGTGGAGGCCAGGTTCAGGAACTGGAAAATCAATACTCCGGGGTTATGGTTATGGAATTCTGTAACTGCTGGTCCAGTTATCCCCCATTTAGTATCCATACTGTTGGTTTTTCTGTCCTACGTGTATATCTGTCAGAGGGGTACGGGAAAGTTGGGAAGGTAAGGGGTGCCCAGACGCGCCACACTCTCTCAACAGGCTCTGATAATACTCGAAGGGGGTCCCGGAGGCCCGTCAGGATAGTATGTGGGCCGTTCCTTGGGCTTTCGCACCTGGAACTTAGGCCCCTATCATCATAGGGCACAGAGCTTCTTTTTACATAAAGGACTCTCACACCAACGGGGGAGGAAGGTAACAGTGAGGACTGGTGCAAGGGAGATAAGGCAAGGGCCCAGGGGTACAGGGGACAGGGAGGCAAGGACTTGCACACAGCCACGGGGGGCGGGAAGAGAGGGGGCCCAGGGAGGGGCGGAAGCGCCAGGCCCGCAGGCCCCTTCACTCTGCTCACTCAATCTCTCACAGGGAAGCGGGGATCAGGTTTCCAGCCAACACAAATACTTGTTAAAGACACAGTCAATGATTCAAATCACAGAGGAGGACAAGGAGGGAGTACAAGGGCAACAAGGGAGGCACAACACAAAAGGACACTCTCAATCGCAATACTTAGCTTCCAGGCAGAAAAGGAGGGGGCTAGTTCATCCAGGCTAAGCTCTGTTCACCGGCTCAGAGCTACTGAAATGGCCGGGTTATAAAGGGGCAGCCCCGCCCTCTGCACGCCCCCGCAAGCGTGCTGAGCGGCGCAGCGGTGGGCGGGGCCCCGCCCCGTCGGGCGTGGCCCCTGTTGCGGGCGTGTCTGTTGCTGGCGTCGGCGTCTCTGCACGCCAGGGAGGTACGGCCATCGGAGAAGGGCTGCTGGGGGCGGGGCCTGTACTGTCGGGCGGGGCCTCAGTATGCGTCTGCGTCCCAGAACGCTGCGCCGATGCTCGTGGCGCTGGAGAACTGCCGGGGGCGGGGCATGGAGTACCGGGGGGCGGCCGCCGCGCAGGGTAATGGCCGCGGCGGCTGACAATAACCTTACGTTTACCTTCACTAAATTTCATTTCATTATTTACAGCCCAGTTCTCCAACTCATTAAGATTATTTCGAATTTTTGTCCTGTCTGCCAGAGTGTGTGTGCAGTCTCTTCCAACTGTGTGCCATCTTCAAATTTCACAAGCACATTTCCTCTCTATTCCTTCATCCAAGTCATTAAGAAATATGTTGAGCAGCACTGGACAGGCTATACTAGAGGGAGAAACAAACTATTTCCATTTCCTGTTTTAATTTTTTCCCTTCTCTTTATTTTCACAAACTTAATACTACTGTGGATGGGATTTGCAATGTCACAAAAGTATTTGGCTGAATAAATTTCCATAAGTAAATTACATTTATTTATTCATTTATTTATTTAGATTTTTACCCCACTCTATTCCCTCGGACTCAGGGCTCAGGGCAACTCACACATTATATATAGTCTGCACTACATGCCTGGCCAAGCAAATGGGACTTGCACTGCCTCTGAAAAATGCTTAGACTAGGACTTAGGTGAATCTTCAGGGGAAGAGAGTTCCAAAGCTGTTGAGCAGTCACCGAGAACACCTTTCTATGCACCCGGGACTTATGGACCTAGTCCAATGATGGAACTTGCAAGAGGGCGTTCTCGGCTGATCTTAATAAAGCTCTGGAACTTCCCATTATGACAACTAGATCAGATGGCTTTGAGGACCTATATAATTAATATCATTATGCCCCCAAACAGTTTATTATGCCATTGGAAATCAAAAAATCACAGTGAAAATATATCTTGGGCTTAACAGAATTTCTATACTGGGAAGCATGCAATGTACAGTCAATACCAGGTCCAGGAAAGTTAGGGCCCACTACAAAATGGTGGTATGAGCATCCTCCTAATGGAGGTATGTGTGACAGACACACACTGACCCACCCATTAGAAAAAGGGAAATGTTACAGTAGTTATTTGTTTATGTTCATCTAAACATAATATCCCCTTAAGGGGCTTGAGTTCCCTGCATGTTATGCATATGCTGTTAGTTCTGTTTTACTCATCAGCCCCATCCTTTGGGAACCTCCTTCTGAATTTCTGCAGACCTCCAAAGTCCTGGGCCCCCTACATTTGAGGATCTCTGGTCCGTTTTGAGTGCTGGACTAAAGACCCCTTTAGGTTTCTTCTAGCCTGTGATGCTACTTTACACCTCTGGTTCTCACTCTCTCATTCTCATTTCAAGATTATTCCTAGACACACACACCCCAAATGCATTGAGGCCATTGCAGGGGCCCCCAACACATGAGGCCCTCTGTGGTCGCACAGTCTGCACTATTCTGGATTCAGCCCTGCATACAGCAGCAAACTGAGCAACACAAACAAGGAGAGTAAGGAGTGAGGGGATCGAATTTGCAGACAACACCAAGTTATTCAAAGTAGTTAAAACACGAGTAGACTGTGAAGAACTGCAGGGGGATCTTGCAAGACTGGGTGACCGGGCATCTAAAGAGCGAATGAAATTTAATGTGGACACATGCAAAGTGATGCACGTAGGGAAAAACAATTCAAACTTTATGAACACTATGCTGGGTTCTAAATTAGGAGTTACCACTCGGGAAAAGGACTTTGGAATCATCGGGCTTGATCCCAAGCAGGTGCAGAGCCACGCAGTCACGCGTAAACCACATGGATCCACATTGCAGGCTTATTGTGCCCTGCTAAAAAGGCATGCATCCGTGCGCGTGTGCGTACACACGATCCACAGGGCATGGGATTGAGACCATTGTGGACAATACATTGAAATCCTCAGCTAGGTGTGCAGCGGCCATAAAAAAAACCCACAGAATATTAGGAACTATTTGTAAGGGGATAGAGAGTAAAACTGAAAATATCATAATGTTCTATATAAACCTATGGTGTGACCACACCTTGAATATAGTGTGTAGTTCTGATCACCCTATCTCAAAAAATAATAGAAAAGATGGCTGAAAGGGGATATGATAGAAGCTTATAAAATCATGAGTGGTGTGGAACAAGTTAACAGTTATTATATTTACCCTCTCAAATAGAACTAGGGGACACTCCATGAATCTAACAGGTAGCAGATTTAAAACATATAAAACAAGGTATTTTTTCACTCAACACACAATTAAGTTGTGGAATTTGCTGCTAGATGTGGTCAAGGCCAGTAGTACAGCTGGGAATAAGAAAGGGTTTGACAAGTTTCTGGAGGATCGGCCCATTAGCAGCTATTAGCCAGGTAGGTTTGGGGAATGTAACCCCTTACTGTCGGGAGCTGGGAGTGAAGAACAGGGAATGGTTTGCCCCATTGTGACCTGTTGGATGCTTCTCCCAAGAGAAAGTGATTGGCCACTGTCGGAGACAGGCACTGGGCTCGATAGACCATTGGTCTGATCCAGTATGGCACTACTTATGCTCTTATCTATATCTGAAACACAATGGCCCAATCCATGCCTTGCATGTGCATGTACAACCATTGCACACACATTGTGCAACCTTGTGCACAGTTCATGTACAAGGCATAGACTGGTCCCTTTGTTTATCTGGACTCGATTGCTTGTCATTTTATACTGGGCTCCACGATCCTTATACAATATAAGAAACTGAAACATGAAATGTCAAGTGACAGCCACTAAAAATCAAGGCCCTCAATTCAGACTCATGAAGAGAATGGCAGTTTAATTACTCAGCCTTATAAATAGTCCCTAAAGAAAAGCACTTGAGAAGTATTGTCTCTCAAACAGACATGCAAACGTAATGCTCAGATTCCAATAGCTGCAGTTTTTCACAAAAGCAGTTAACAGCAGAACCTGAGGTTTCCCAAGTTGTGGCAGGCCTAAGACTTGCCATGCCAGCTAAAACAGAGTAATAGAGATCAATGGAAACAGACTGGTGCTGTTTTAACTCCATTTTAACTGCTGGAAAACTGAGACACGGCAGGACTGAATGGTCCAAGGTCACAAGGAATTTTGTAGTGCCCACTTAAACATGGGTTTTGTGATGTGTACCAGGACCCACTAGTGAGTAGACTGAAACCAATGTATCCATTTCACTAGGACCCCAAATGGAATTATGGTGCATTAACTCTCTCTCTGCACCAACCCTTTGAAAATTAACATGTGGGGCTTGAATCATCCTTGTTTTGCCCCTTGGGACGTCGTTCGCACCAGTGAAAAAATGGTGCCATTCTAGTTTAGTAGAATGCTATACTTAAGCTTCCAGATCTCTCTCAGGACAAGTTACTTCTGGGTTCCAAGGCAAGCCCCTTGCTTGCCAGGCCCAGGATCTTAGCTTCACTGTCATGGCAATGGTCAGCACCCTGGTCAGCTCCCAGCCTGCTGGAGCACAGCTCCTTCCTTGCTCCTGGTTAGCAGTAGATTCTTGATCTAGTCTCAGGGTGCTTGTCCACATTACCTGCTCTGCAAAACTCCCAGCACAGAATCTGACGGCTGGGAATCTTACACTTATCACTGCACGTGGGCGCAGGTGTAAAAATATCATCAGCAGGGTACTGTGGCATTTTCACTTACGAATAACGGCTCAAAATCCAGTCCTGACATTCATAAGCGAAAATGCCGCAGGACCCAGCTGATGACATTTTTATCCCCGCGCCCAGCGGGCCAGGTAATGTGGGCAAGCACCCTTAGAGTTCGCTGCTCTTACAGCTCCTGAAGGTGCAGACCCAATATGATAGGTAAGTCATTGGCTTCCCCTATCCCTGAAACTCCCTCCCTGAATGCGTTCATTCTGTTCTCTCCTTCTCAACCTTCTAATCCCTCCTGAAAACGTACCTCTTCCAGCAGGCTTTCCTACCTCCACAGATTGCCCACCAATGCTTCCTCTACTTTCCTAACATTCAAGATCTCCTTCCATGTGACTAAGCTAAGTACGTACACTTGTCACTTCTCAACTTTGTGAATGTATCCCTGTCTCTCCCTAAGTTCCCCCCTCCCTTGCCTTTCCTAGATTTTAAGCCCTTCCGGACAGGAACTTGTCTCTAATTAATGATTGCACAGTGCTGGGGACATTCAAGGTACATAATCTTTTACCAAGGTAAAAATCTTATAAATAAAAAATAAATAAATAAATAATATAATAATGGGTATTTTTGGACGTTACGAAGCCACGCTCAACTACAGTCAATCGGCAGTGGGGGCAAATGGACCTGTAACATCTGTTTGAATCCTGCCAGATGTTCACCACAGTGAACCACTGGCAGGAATCAAAATAGCCACGCTTTCGAGAATGGTCTGGAGACCATCTCCGAAAGCGTGGTCAAAGTGATTCCCTCCAGGGGTGAACACCTGGCGGGAATCACTTTCCCCCCCAACAGACATGACGTTAACATGCTCATCCACGGTGGAATTCACAATGGTTGAGCATGTCAACGTCACGTCTGTTCCCTGACCACGGCCCGGAATCGGCGGCCGTGCTCGCTGCCGATTCCGGGCCATGGTCAATCTCCCGGGGGGCGGGTGGGTTCCGTGGCTGCATTGGCCGCTGCGCTCACCCGTCTCCTGGAGGGCGGCCTGCTGGGGGACCATAGGGGGGCAGGGCTGTGTGGCCATACGTAGCGCTGTACAGCCCCGCCCCCTCCCCAGATTCCCCACCGGGATCAGCTGGCATGTCTGTTGATGTGCCAGTATTGATCCCAGTGGGGAATCAATAGGGCGAATGCCACCCCGTCATGTCTGAAATCACCCAATGTCACCTTTAAATTGCTACACAAATTTCTTTAGAGCTTGGGCAATTCTGCAGCCCACTCCAAGCCAGTGTAGGCCAACTCCATGTCCAGAGGCAAGCTCCCAGCTTCTGTCTCTACACCCCATTAGGTTACACTCTGCAGTGACTAGTCCCTGCCACCCTGCCACCTGGTCTTTCGAGGACTTTGTGGCCAATCTACCATTCTGACAGTATTCTGATACAGTATTGCCAACTCTTGCCCATTTTACATTGAGATTTGAGATAATACCTAGTTTTTATAGGGGCCTGGTCTCTGTGATCAGGTGGGAATCGCAATTTTGTTGTGGGTTTTTGGTTTGTTTGTTTTTAAATAGATTCTAGCCCTCATGGATCCAGAGAAAATCTTGAAATCTAACTCAAGTGTCATGGATCGACAGCAATCCACACTGAGTGGAGGTCAGTTCTGTTCAACCATGAAAGCCTCTCACCCGACCCTCCTCTTCCCCCCACCTCCACTTCCGTTCCTCACCATCACATACTGCTACCACTATAAGGATAAACATTATTCTCTTGCCTGTTATCCGCTTTTGAATTTTCCTGGCTAATAAGGAAAATGGTGGCAGGTCCAACCACTTCCCAGTTGACAGGAAATTCAAATGCTAAGAGGAAGGAGAATGACATGGGGAACATTCACTTTCTTCAATTTGATCTTCTGTGGTGGGGTGTAAGAGGAGAACCATGCCCTGAACCCCTAATCCAGGGTCGAGGCATGTGTCCTAGGACTGAAATGAGAAACAATTTTGCTTCTCACAAAATTGTTCGTTAGCTTGACCTGATCTTTGGGGCCAGGCACCCCACAAGCAGAAGAGGCTCCTGTGCTGTCCACGCTGAAGCCAGGCTGGCTCCTCAGCCCCCCACCCCAAAACTCCCAGCACAGCACGCTGGCCAGCCAGCTGATCTTTGGGGCCAGCGTTCCCTGAGCAGGAACCTCACCACCTCACCCCTGATCTCTCCGGGCGGTGTAGGAGTGTGCATGCCATTTTCATTATTACAATAACAATAATTTAAATTTTCATTAACATTATTGCAATAATGAAAACGACAAATAATAACAAAAATAGAAATGAACAAGTCGACTGTACAGAGCGTGCAGCTGTTCCAGGACTCAGTGCCAACCAGCTGATCTTCGCACCAGTCCAAAAGAAGCAGAGGCTCCCCCACTGCTGGGGCTCAGGCCAGCCACCCCACCCCCACCCCCCACTGCTCCGTAGCTCACAATGAGTTTAAAATTTATTTTATTTTATTTTAAACAGCGAGATGCTGCCAATTCATGGTTCATTCTCAGTCCCCAAGATGACTCATAAACAAGGATTCTTGACAGGAACCAAAAAACCCCAACAAAATGAACTTTCAGCCCTAATGTGTCTTCCATCATCCCTTGGTTCTGCATCCATGTTTACATGGACCACTCCACCAGACTCAAAAGTCCAAAAGACAAGCAAAAATAACCCATTTCACTTTTTGTTATATAAATCTCTTGATTTTTAAATCAATCATGTGACATTCTGTGGTGAACAGATTCATGATTTTTAAATATTTTAGGTTTTCCAGAGTGGTGGCATAGCTGACCCTACAAGGATCAGATGTACAGGGAATCAGCTGTATATTCCATCATTTGGCAGTGCACAAGGAAGGTTCTGAATGTCGGGTTTTTTTAAAACATGAAACCATGCAGAGATCTCAAGTCAGAACATCCATAAGAGAGAATCCTGCATTCAAACTGTCTGGCACTTGGAAGCACTTCACACAAAAGTACATTCTTGCCGCCCACTCTCCAAACACACTCAGGTGCTGTATTTTCATCCAGACTAATTAACAGAGAGTGTGGCAATTAAATCAGATCGCCTCACCACCAAGTTTGGTACGGTCTTCTATGCTGCTGAAGAGTACAGAACATAACTCATTAAAACAATCTCACTAGGAACTGCAGCAATCATTTTTACAAGGGTAATTTAAGTGAAACAAATGATGTGAAAATGCAACCCTAATGCAATCATTGCTCTAGTTTACCTGATCACACAGTTGCAGGAGAACTGACCAATCTTTCTCGGACCAGAAACTCTCACAAGCTTCCCTGCTCCATGCAATGACTGGAGTAGAGTCGGAGCAACTGGCCTGAGGGCATTGTGCAGATAGTATATACAAGTATGTACGTACGTCAGCATTCATGTGTTCCATCCGTCAATGACCATGGGGGCAAATGGGAATTCATCGGGTTTCAGTAGTCTAAGGAAGCTTAGTATTTGACCATGACTTCTTGGCAGTCTGCTTGCTTATTCAGCAGGGCTAGGATTTGGACTCAGATCTTCCAACAGAGTCCAACATGCTAGCCATTGGACCACACTGGCTCTGTCTTAGGTATCATTAAAGAACAAGCCATGCTAGTTACAGGAACAGTTGAGGACAGTTTATAAAGTAAGGAGAGCAAAAAAGTTCATGCAATACATAACCAAAGCAAGTAACATTGAGTCCTATGGATTGATAAAATGTGTGAATTTTCTTTTTAAAAGTTGTATTATTGGTGTAATGTTGGACACAAGCTAACCTAGGTGAACATACTCACTTATCACTGTCATGGGAAGGGGAGGGTAACCATGAATTGGCAGCATACCCTGCTATACCCTCAGCCATGCCCACCAACATCAGGCCAGTGAAAAGTGGAACGTGAAAGTTACTGATCTTAAAGAGCATATTCAAGCCACCAGGCCTAACAAAAGAACAGAACTGGGCAATAGTCCCAGCTTTGAAGCTGGCAGAGTGGTAGAGAAGCCTAGCCCATAGGTTGGAGGTGCTTGGCCTGCAAAGTCTTATGCAGATGATTAATTTGACACATGTGCGTAATCTTATGTATCTGGATTTTCAGAAAACATTTGATAAGGTCCCTCATGAAAGACTCTTGAGGAAATTAAAAAGTCATGGGATAGGAAGCAATGGGCATTTTTACACACACGTTAAAGTTCCAGATCTTTCAATCTTCTGGGTTTACAAGTTCACAAGTAAGTTCCGGATTCATTTTTCACACACACACAGTGCCCTGATGCATTCTTCACACAAACACTGCCCTGAGGCAGCCTAAAGTAGCCGCAGCTGTAGATGTGACAGGCTGCCATGGAAACCAAGTGACCACAGCTGCCTGGAGCAAAGCAATTTACCAGGAGAACTTTTTACACACAAAAGTTCTGGGAGAAGTTCTACACAGAAGTTCAAAGATCCGGATGTTTAAGATCTGGGTGAGTGATTTAGACACACAGAAAGTTCAGGATGTAACAGCAAACATCCAGGAGAAATGTGTGTGTAAAAACACCCAGTGTCATATTATGGATTGGTAACTGGCTGAGAACTAGAAAGCAAAGAGTAGGACTAAATTGTCAGTTTTCACAATGGAGAGAAATAAATAGTAGAGTGCCCCAGGGATCTGTACTGGGACCAGTGTTGTTTAATGTATTCATTAATGATCTGGGAAGGGAAGTAAGGAGTGAGGTGATCAAAACTGCAGACAATATCAAGTTATTCAAAGTAGTTAAAACACGAGTAGATTGGGAAGAATTGCAGGGGGATCTTGCGAGACTGGGTGAGTGGGCATCTAAATGGCAGATGAAATCTAATGTGGACGAGTGCAAAGTGATGAACATGGGAAAAACAATCCAAACTTTATGTACATAATGTTGGGTTCTAAATCAGGAGTTACCACTCAAGAAAAGGACCTTGGAGTCATTGTGGACAATACATTGAAATCCTCAGTCCAATGTGCCGCGGCCATCTAAAAAGCAAGAAGAATGTTAGGAGTGATTCATAAAGGGATAGATAATAAAACTGAGATTATAATGCCACTATATAAGTCTATGGTGTGACCGCACCTTGAATATTGTGTGCAGTTCTGGTCGCCCTATCTGAAAAAAACAGATATTGTTGAAATAGAAAAGGTACAGAGAAGGGCAACAAAAATAATAAGGTGTATGGAACGGCTCCCCTATGAAGGAGAGGCTGGATAGGTTGAGACTCTTCAGCTTGGAGAAAAGACGACTGAGAGAGAATATGATAGAAGTTTATAAAATCATGAGTGGTGTGAAACATGTTAATAGGGAATGGTTTTTACCCTCTCAAATAGTACCAGGATTAAGTGACACTCCATAAAACTAACAGGTAGCAGATTTAAAACAAATAAAAGAAAGTATTTTTTCACTCAACACACAATTCAGTTGTGGATAGGGATGTGCGAACAGAAGGCGGTTCAGTCGTTCAGTTCAAAACACGAGTTCGGGTTCAGCTGTTCGGTTTGATGGAGTTCGGTTCGGCCGAACTCAGCCGAACATCCAAAAATAGCGCTATAGATACCGAAATCAATACCGAATTTGAAGATTTTTTTCTGTATTGGTATCGTTTGGTCCTGGGACCACCCCTGGTCTCCACCCCTGGTCTCCACCCCTGGTGCCAGGAAGTCTGCTCCTCAACTGCCTCCCCATTCCAGTCACATTTTTCCCACCCCCAAACTCATCCGAACTCACCCAAACATGATCGAACTGTTTGGCCATTTTCAAGTTCGGTTCGGACATTCAGTTCGGATGTCCGAACAGTAGGGATGGGCAAACGCGGTTCGGAAGTTCGGAGTTCAGTCAGTTCGGATCACGTTTGGGTGAGTTCGGGTGGCAAAAAAAGTTCACTGTAAGGTGACAGGGAGGGGTAGTACTAGTCACTGAGGAGCAGACTTCCAGACACCAGGGGTGGAGAGGCTTGCAAGAAATGAAACTATCTGCCTCCCCCCGTCCCAACACCTTCTGAGATAGTCACTGTTCCTGAACAGCAGGCTTTGAGTAGGATTATTAGATTGCTTTAAGTTTCATTTCAGTTTTGTACTGAAATGAAACTTAAACCTTAAACTGAAACCTTGTGTTTGTGATTCCCCCCCATCCCATATATAGAGAGATAGAGAGATATAGATATAGAGAGATAGAGAGATAGGTTAGGGATAGTAGTTGTAGGAGCTAGCTTAGTGATAGAGATAGCGTTAGTGATTTAGTTTTAGTGTTTGTAGGAGTAGGCCTGTGTACTTATTAGATAATCCATTTAATTCATAGCATTTAGAATAGTTAATAGCAGTTAGATTTAGTGTAGATAGATATATATAATATTAGATATAAAAAAAAACCATATAAAAACCAAAAAAACCAATAAAAAACAAAAGAAAACCATATAAAACCCAATAAAAAACCAAAAAAACATATAAAAACAAAACAAAACACCCATAACATTTCCCATACGGCCGAACCGAACGGACGAACCCAAACCGCGATCTGTTCACCCATCCCTACCGAACAGACTGAGTTCGGAGTGAACTCCGAACATCCAAACCACATTCACACATCCCTAGTTGTAGAATTTGTTGCCAGAGGACATGGTCAAGGCCAGTAGTATTACTGGGTTTAAGAAAGGATTGGACAAGTTTCTGGAGAATAGGTCTATTAGCAGGTATTAGCCAGGTAAGTCTGGGGAATGTAACCTCTTACTGTCAAGAGCTGGAAATGAACACCAGGGAATGGATTGCCCCATAATGACCTGTTGGGTACTTCAAGCAACCAAGATTGGCCACTGTCAGAGACGGGATGCTGGGTTCAATGGACCATTGGTCTGACCCAGTATGTCACTTCTTATGTTATTATGTTCTTATGACTTCAGTGGGGCTACTCCTGTGCCTACATACTTTCCAACCTTTGACGGAAAGAAATTGGTACATTTCATGCCACCCCTAATTTGCATAAATTTGCAAGCGTCTATGACCATTTTTAATAGCCCACTGACTAACTTTGGGGCTCAGCTGGAAAAAAAGGATGTCTATGAAAGGCCCTGTGTACCCATATGTTTGTATGTGGAGGATGGATGGTTCAAGTTAAAACTCAGCCTGTTAACAGTCAAAATTCTCAAATGACTCAGCTCTGAAGTTTTTGTTTTAAAGATACTCAGAGGATGACAGATGGAAGCAGTGATAGTCACTTTCAGTATATTAAGGAATCATTTCATACAAACACACTCACACCCCTTTTATCTTCTTTAGTTTTCATCTTGATTCAAGGCACAAAAAACCCCTACAGCTTGGGTATTACCTTTCTTTGTTCTTCGATAGCGGTGCTTATCCCAAGCTTGCTAACATGAGAAAAATGTGCCCCCTGCCCTCCCTCCCTTCCTCAAGCAAATAAGCAAACAACAGCACATAGGGCAGGGAATCGGCCATTTCCAGAATTAGTCAGCGCTTTCTCCGACTGGATTAATTATGTACTAACAACCCCTCTTTTGTCTGCTGAACTCAGTACAAACTTTACACTGCTGGGAACCCGGTACAAGATAACAAAACCCGTTACTGTACCGAGCAAAAAGGTACTGTTGGCGAGTATGTGCTTACAGCTAGGTATCTCATGGTCTCACAGCCTTCGATTGCAAGGCCCATTATTCTCATTGACAGCACAACTATCTGTGTTGATGTTGCAAAAATACGGCACAGTGTAGTTTTTCATTAACTCTTAATAACTTGTGACAGACATTTATAGGTTAAGACATAAGGTAAAAGAAACCTAAGAGGCATCTCTCCGTCTCAACCTTTCAAAATGACTCACTAACACACGATAATAATACTTAAAACTCATACAGCACTGTTCATCTTCAAAGCACTTTACAAACATTAACTAATTAATTTCACTGTCAAAACCCTTGCAAATCAAGTAATGGAATTTGGCTGTACCTCAGAGGGTAATTTTCTTCCAGGTTTTGGCAGAGTAAACACTCATAATGATATAACCAGTGGGAAGACAATTTTTAGTAATAGGGTTTGGAGGCAGATTGAGAGTTTAGTTCACCAGAGGGACCTTACCAGTGGAGGAACAAAGGTCTAAAGTACAAAGGGAGACTGCTCTTCCCTTTGAAATCCAAGGCTCTGCCCCCTCACTACTTCAAAATGGCAGGAGCTCCACCCACTCATCCAGCTTCTGGGAAATTCCAATGCTGATAGCAAGCAGAACACTTCAGGAAGATAATCCTACAGTTGCCATGGCTCTGGTTTTGCCCAGAGACTCCACGTTTTGACTCAAGAGTCTCCAAGCTCCAGGACAAACCATGATTTTTCTGCTTACCTGGTGTTTGGCGGATGTGAAGGACTGGATGAGGGGCAGTTGTCTGAAACTGAATCCTGACAAGACAGAAGTCATCTTGGTTGGCATGGCTGAGGTTGTAGAGGCCCCCATCATAGATGGGGTCCGCCCTTCCTTGGTCCCGCAGGTGCAGAGTTTGAGGGTGCTCCTTGATTCACAGATCTGCTTGGATGCCCAGGTGGCAGCCGTGGCAAGGAGTACCTTCTGCCAGTTACAACTGGTATGGTAGCAGCTGTATATCTCCGACTCCGACCTAACCAACATGATCCATGCCTTCATTACCTCAAGACTGGACTACTGTAACGTGCTCTACGTGGGGCTATCATTGGTGACAGTTCAGAGACTCCAGCTGGTGCAGAATGCAGTGGCCTGCCTCCTTACGGGGACAGGTTGCCTGAAGTATATAACACCGGTGCTCCGTTCACTGCACTGATTACCTATAGTCTTCTGAGCCTGATTCAAGGTTTTATTTTTATTTTATTTATTTTTGCATTTGCTACCTTGCCTCTCTCACCTCACAGCGACTTGTGTTGGTTCTTACCTTTAAAGCCCTATACGGCTTGGGCCCAGCCTACTTGTGGGACCGCCTCATCCTCCAGGTCCTTGAGTGGCCCCTGCGGTCAGCCAGGGGCACCCTTCTCGAGATCCCCTGGGTTTCCCGGGGGGGGGCGAAGACGGAGAGAGCATTCTCGGTGGGAGCCCTGCAGCTGTGGAACTCCCTCCCAGTGGGTGTTGGCTTGTTCCTAGACCTCCCATCCTTCTGACATCAGTGCAAGGCATGGCTGTTCTGCCAAGCATTTAATGAGGAGGACAGGTGATGGGTAGTTAAGGATGTGGGTTTAGAAGTGGGGGTGGGATTGGGATCTCTGTGGACTCCAGGGTTTTTCTTTTTTGTGTGTCTTAACTGCAACTGGTTTTGTGTTCTTGTTTTTATTGTATTTATTCTCTTGTATGGATTTTAAATTGTCAGCTGCCCCAGTTGCCATGGGCAAGGGAGGGCGGGGTATCAAATTGTAATTAATTAATTAATTAATTAATTAAATACAAGCTTTGGATGAGCTCTTAAAATTTCAAACCTGTGGTGAGCTTAGGACTATACATTTGTTCAAGGTGAAGTCTAATTTAGCACAGCTTATATGAGAGTATCTGAGGGGAGGAAAATCCACCACCAGCACTTTGCCAAAATGACAAAAGTTCACAAAATTTTAATATTTTTCTTACTGTTTATTATTTTTGTTTTTATCACAATAGTTTGACAGTAGTTATCTACTAAGTATATAATATATAATTACTATAATATAATAAATAGTATAATGTTCACTGCACAATATATTTTCAAAGGGTCCCCTGCCTCCATCAAAATTCCTTAGGGAGCCTCAAATGAAAAAAGGTTGAGAATCCCTGACCTAGACCAAAGATAGAAGGTCTTAATAAGCTGCCCTTTTTGAAATCCTAACATCTCCACTGTTCAGAGATCTTCACTATAACTAAATCCCCTAAGAATTTTTTAAAAAACACAAAGACATTTAATTTATTTTCAAATATCCAAATTAACCTCCTAAAACATTTTGCATACAGTAATACAGTAATGCAGAGACTATTCAGAACAATCCTAGAGACCTGGCGACTACAACCAGGGCCGGCCTCGGAGTATGCGGGGCCCAGGGCGGGGAACAAAGGCGAGGCCCTATTCTTCTGCCCCAATCTCAGGGAGCACTCCCTGGCTCAGTCTGCGGCAGCATGCTACCTGGGCCTGGGCTCGGGGATGGGCGGAGGGGCATTTCCCTCTGCCCATCCCCAAGCCCAGCCATGGGATCACTTACCTGATCTGCCGCTGCTGCTGCTGGCCTGAACCCTGCGCGGGGCTCAGAGCCTCAGGCAGGGCGGGCACACGGCAGCAGATTAAATCTGCCACCGCGCTGCCGGCCAGCACCACCGGACGTTCCGCTGGCTGGACCCCTTCACTGCCTGGCTGTCTTGGCCAGGGGAATGAGGGAGAGGCAGAGGCCCCATCTCTCCCACATTTCCCCTGGCCAAGAAACTGACAGGCAGGGGGGGCACCCACGGAGTGTGGGAGAGGCGGGGCCTCTGCCTCTCCCTAACTCCTGCTGGCCCCCTCCGCTGCCTGTCAGTCGGAGTCGAGTCGGACTCAGCTGGGGTCCCCGCTCTTGCGGTCCCCAGCTCCCGGCCACTGTTAGGCCAGGAGCTGGGGCCCCCGAGTGCAGGGGGCCCCCAGGAGCGAGGCCTGGGACAGCCTCCCCAAGCTGCCTCACAGTAGGGCCAGCCCTGACTACAACTCCCAGCAGGCTTTACCCTGCCAGAGCCTATCAGTTGGGAAAATAAACCCATGATGCTGAACTGCCTGTTGAGGAGGAGAGCTACATCTCCGAGCAGGGAGTGCAGAGGGAGAAAAAAACAGGGAGAAGAGGGAGGCTCCATCTTGGATTTGGCTGAAAGAGGAGGAGCATGTCCTGATCTCCATCTGGGGCAGATAGGTGGGGCCACAAGATGCAGGCAAAGCTGACTGGGTCTCTAGAGACCAATCAACTTCACCCAAGTCACACCGCCCCACCTATTCCGCCCAGACAGAGACCAGGTCTTTAAGCTTCCCCACATTAGGATTGCTAAACATAAAGTTCAAGCACTTAGAGAGACAGGGTCCAGATGCCCCTGTTCATGCAGCAAATAGTCCTGCAGGGTTAGAGAGCTGTGTCGTGAAGCTGACTGATGCTGTATAGGCCTCTAGGCTGAGGTAATGGAAGGAGCTGGGCTCCGCTTCCCTGGAGCCACTCTGCTGCTCTCTGCTGCTCTCAGGTTTGGAAAGGCGTCTATGCCAAGAGCAAGCCAATGGGGCAACTTTGGAGTAAGTGGTTTGAGGACTGCAGCCAGAGAGTTAATGCCAGCAATGAAATAGCTCTATAAACCTTGAATGGTTTAAACAAAGTATAAATAATTAAAGAAGTTGCATTTTTTCAGACTATAAGCTCCTCCATGCAGGTCTTCAAAAATGTGCTGATAAAGTAACTTCCCTCCCGTCCTCCGACTGCACAGTTTAATGAAGCTGGCATTCCTTCCAGGGCTCTGCTATCATACTAGAAAACCTTTCGACTTATAATAGATAGGTATGGTAATAGATATCTGAGTGAAAGATCAAACAGACATTAGGACCTGTAAAAATAGCCTACTAAAAAGATGAAGTCACCCTATAATGACATTATTATGACGTACAGATTAAAAGAATAACCAGTAAAGAAGACGAATGATAATGCTATTGTGTTATCCAGATATCTTACCGATAAAATAAACTTACTCACTTTCCATATCTATCTGCTGATTGATAGCCTCAGAATAAAAGACCCATTAGATTAGCCATTGTTCTCTGAAATAGCGGGGGGGGAAATCCCCATACCTGTCTTTGGGCCTGGTCCATATTACAAAATGAACCTTGTATTTTAAATGCTTGATCCTTTGCCCTGAAAGTCAGAAGAACCAAAATTAAAACCTTTCCCTGCCTTCTCTACCACACAGCAGGTTCAAGCTGAAAGCCCCTCAGGAAGGGATAATTATTACTTGGTTGCGAGGCACCTGCATTTTTGGAAGCAGATGTGTGCAAGGTGATCTGTCTTTGGGAAACAACATTTGAAGCAAATATTTATTTGTATAACAAATGAAATACTTTACAGCAGCCTGTTGAGCAGCTAAGATTAGCTTAGACCTTTATTGTGCGACACTTTGTCAGTAAAATAAAAATCATATTTCATTTCTATAGCACTGTTAGGCATACACAGTGCTTTACAATCACAGATTTTTGGAGACAGGTTCCTGCCCAGTTATCTTACAATCTAAGATGGTCAAGGGAAGCATAGGGAAAGACAGACAGACACATTCTCATTTTACAGATGGGAAACTAAGGCTGAGACTTGCCCAACATCATTAAGTGAATTCAGGGCTAAAGCAAGATTTGAACGCTGGTTTCTCGGGACCAAGTCCAGCATTTTATCCACTACACTCTCTTTTAGCTGAGAGGTTGTGATTTGTCCAAGGCCACCCAAGGAGTTCATGGCTAGGGCAGGATTTGAACCCTGGCTTTCTAGGACAAGTCCAACAACTTATCCACCACACCACACTGTCTCTGAAAGCCACAATTTCAGTGGGCTTTCAAGCCCTGAGATTACTTAAAGATAATAACTATGACTGAGGGTACAATCCTTTACCCATTTAAATCTATGGAAAAATTCCCATTGGCTTTAATGGTGGAGGACTGTCCTGTCTGGCTGCGTTTCCACCTGCAGCGGCAGTGGCGGCAGCAGGAGGGGCAAGGGCAGACGCAGCAGCGCAGAGGAGTCGGCCAATGGGAAAAGAGCCGGTGCAAATGGGGATCTGCCGCGGCTTCTCTCACGCATGTCAGAGCGCAAAATCCTGCCCTGACATGCGCAGAGAAGCCGCGGCAGATCCCCATTCACACTGGTTCTTTTCCCATCGGCCGGCTCCTCCGCGCTGTCTTCCCTCGCCCCTCCCGCTGCCGCCACCGCCACCACAGGTGAGAACACAGCCTCTGTCTGCACCCCTCCACCATAGCAATTGTGTCAATTCCATACTGATTCCTAAAGAAACTGAGACAGAAATATGCATTATCTACTCCCTCCAGAATCACCATCATAGGCCGTTTTTGCATGGACACCCCCTTCCCCCCCTGCTGGGTGTGTGGGCAGGGATGCGATGGGGCCATCTGTGCATGCGCTGCAGCAGTGGGGAGGGGAAGGGTGTCCGCTCATGGAAACACCACGGGGGGGTGTGTGTGCGTGCTCCCAGTTCACACTCATCGCCACCCATCACACACCCCCATCACCCCCCTATGGAGCCATCCGACAAAATGGAGGGGGCTCCATGGGTGGAGATGGGTGTGCACCCGTGGGAAAGGGATCATGCCCAGCTCCACCTGCCGCCAGCACGCAACCATCCCCCCCCCCCACACACACACACACACACCCAGCGGCACCATGTGAAAACGGCCATAAAGAAAACCAATAAAGTTGAACTACTTGAGACAAACAAAAAGCCATAAGGCAATATTTCTGTGTGCTGCCGTATACCTTGCTGCCCCC
>QEPC01011998.1:3388212-3399020 GCA_003113815.1 Sphenodon punctatus | reverse complement strand
TTTGGAGATTAATAGCTACTGCCGCTTTGGCTCACTTTGAAGACGTTTGCTTCCTTTGACCTTACCTGACACAGTTAATACGTTCTTCCCCATAGGACTGTTAAGCACCTGTTGACTGTTTCATCAGCCATACTATATATTGCTGCTTTTAGACTCATCAACCTGTATTTTCTCATAGGAAATCCTAAATCAGTTTCTCATCAAATGTGTGCCACAGCATGATAATTGCTTGTGAACAGCAATACCAGCAGCTGGACACACCGTACACGCCATGCATACCTCTAGCCGTGGGTATCTCCTCTTTGCCTACCAACTGTGCCACATGCCCCATTCACCAAATTCCCCTCTCCTGCTGCCAGGTTAGCACCAACATGCACCAACTCAGTGGTGGGCATAGCAGACAGCAGCAATAGGTCCTGCTCCTGTACTCTGGTACATTAGGTTCCGCGCATAGAAGTGGCATTACCAATGCCTCCCTCTGTTCCCAATTGCCCCTGCTGGGTACGCAGCTTTCAGTGCCTGGGCCAGCAGTGGAAGCAGGAGATGAGGAAGTTGCTTCTTCAGTGACAGAACCTGCTGCTGCTGGGCCAGAACAGAATCAGGACTTGCTGCTGCTCCCACCACTGAGGTGCAGGTTTGCAGTGGTGGGGAAAGAACCCAGCTCCTCAAACCATAGGGCCAACAATGTGGAAGCTCTGGGCCTTGAGCCCCTGCTGAGTAGGCCCACAGAGAGAAATTTGCAAGGGTGAAGCCATACAAGACATTAACTCGATTTAGGCAGCCTGCTTTGCCCGCATCGGGCAACCTTACCTGGTGATGCAGCACATCATATGGCCAGCGATTGCCAGATGTTCACCCCAGGGCAGGGAGCCAGTGGCTATGTGCTGTGTCTGCTGGGGAAGGCCGGGGACACAGCGCGTAGCAGTGTTGCCCAGTGTGGGGTAACTCTGCCTGGGGTAACTCTGCTTCCCTCAGTTAATGCCTGAGGAGCATGTGGTGTCTCCATCCAGTCCAGAGAACCTCTTCTATACCCTAGGTGGCAACCCTAGACCAACCAGTGCTTCTGGCT
Organism: Sphenodon punctatus; assembly: GCA_003113815.1. Classification (NCBI taxonomy): domain Eukaryota; kingdom Metazoa; phylum Chordata; class Lepidosauria; order Sphenodontia; family Sphenodontidae; genus Sphenodon; species Sphenodon punctatus. The sequence goes on along the minus strand of QEPC01011998.1, from coordinate 3,397,951 downwards.
GGCTGGAGGTAGTGCTGAAATGGATAATTTATTAACAGTGGCTAATATCCAATATTCTGGTTAGTTTGACTGTTCTTTGGTAACATTTATTTATTTGGTAATTAATTGATTGATTGATTGATTAAATTAAAAACCCTAACCACTTAATGCAGAGGTTAACCACCTAACCGGAATACCAGATGTTACAATTTACTGCATATCGTTTACCGAATTTATGTATACAATGTGTACATAAGTGAGTGCACAAACTTTATGTACACAATGCTGAGTTGTAAATTAGGAGTTACCACTCAGGAAAAGGACCTTGGAGTCATTGTGGACAATACACTGAAATACTCAGCTCAGTGTGCGGCGGCCGTCAAAAAAGCAAACAGAATGTTAGGAATGATCCGTAAAGGGATAGAGAATAAAACAGAGAATATCATAATGCCACTGTATCAATTATCTATGGTGCGACCTCACTTTGAATCCTGTGTGCAGTTCTGGTCGCCCCATTTCAAAAAAGATATAGCTGAAATAGAAAAGGTACAGAAAAGAGCAGCAAAAATGCTGTGGGGCTTGGAATGGCTCCTCTCTGAAGAGAGACTGGATAGGTTGGGGCTCTGTCTTCAGCTTGGAGAAGAGATGAACGAGAGAGGATATGATGGAAGTTTATAAAATCATGAGTGGTGTGGAACACGTTAATAGGGAACGGTTATTTACCCTCTTAAATAGTGCTAGGACTAGGGAACACTCCATAAAACTAACAGGTAGCAATTTTAAAAAAAAGAAAATAATGTATTTTTTCACTCAGTGCACAATTAAGTTGTTGAGATTTGTTGCCAGAAGATGCAGCCAAGGCCAGTAGTATAGGTGGGTTTAAGAAAGGGTTAGACAAGTTTCTGGAGGATAGGTCCATGGCATTAGCAGCTATTAGCCAGGTAGGTTTGGGGAATGTAACCTCTTACTGTCAGGAGCTGGGAGCGAACAACAGGGAATGGATTGCCTCATAATGACCGGTTGGGTACTTCAAGCAACCGAGATTGGCCACTGTCGGAAACAGGATGCTAGGCTCGATGGACCATTGGTCTGACCCTATATGGCACTACTTATGTTCTTATGAATTACTTTATACGGTTTACTTCATTAATGCCAAACTGAACCAGGCCTGGAGTGAGGGAGGGAGGAAATGTTTTAAAAAACAAAAAAATGGTACAGGCAAACAGTAATGCAGTAAATGGTAATCTGGTTTACTGGATATCTGCCAGACACTAACTGGCAGTTACCAGCGGATACCGCCATATTCCCACCTGATAGTAGCGGTTACTTGTTTCAGCTCTAGCTGGAGGGCTCACCTGCACACCAGTGCCATAGAGGAAGGACTATCTTCCATGCCAGGAAGGACCCTCTGCCTGATCCTTGGTTTTCTCAGGAAGAGGGTGATGAGAGCTGCCTGCTTGTTTTTTTTACTGGAGCCGATGCCACTGGTGGAACAAGGCGTGGGAGCGATTCCCCTCCCCTTCTCATAGGGAGTGCCCATTCACTTCTGAGAGCAGCATGAGGGGACAGACACCGGACCCTGAGAGTGCCCTGAGATGCATTGAGACTTTTAGGACAGGGGATGTGGCTTAGGGGATACGCCTTCGATGAAGTCAAGGTCAGGCCCTGTCCTGCTTGGGAAACTGTCAGCTCAGCACTCCTGTGTATGAGGACCCCACCTCCAACTCTTATAGGGAAAAGGGGAGACTCCCCTCAGGGGTTGTCTTGGAGTGACGGGATGGGGGGGAGGTTAAGCCATCTTCTCCAGGCTCCAGATGAAGTCCCAATTTCTCTGGCTTTCCCAGAAGTGTCTGGATAACCCCCCAAAATTGGGGTTTTGAGGAGTGTCAGGGGCAGCAGAGCCATGTCAGAAACAGGCAGGGCCAAGAGGCTTTCTTTCCACTTTCTGGCATGGCCCCACCTTCTAGAGCAGCACGATGCGACCATATCAGGAAGATGCAGGAGAGTCCATTTGCCATGCTCCCTTATAGAGTGGCCCCATCCCCTTCAGGTCAAAGCTAGACAGCAGCCAGGGACTGGCATACTTTGAGAGACATTTCTGGATTTGCTCCCACTTGTAAATTGATAACAAGCTGGCTTATCCCTCTGGTACTGTGCTCCAACATCAGGATTTGAATTAAGGTCCTTAGCCCACCTGCACTTTTATTAAAAAATAAAAGGGCCTCTTATTACAACATTTGGGCCAAGCTGGAAGTAGCACAGCGGACCAAAGACATTCATCAATTCTGGCAAATCCTGAACCAAATAATAAAGCCTTGGACAATGGTTAGCAAACCCAACGTATCAAATGCTGTCTGGGAGGAATTCTTTGGAAAGCTCTATGGGGATCCGCAGGATTTAGAGGCCTTTTGTCAAGTAAGGCCCAGTAGGGGTGGATTAATCTTGGATCCTCAGGTTGTAGGGATGAACTTCTCTCAGGAGTCCATCCTAGAGTCCATTCTCTTGCTGAAACCCAATAAATCTGCTGGACCAGATTACATCTCGGTAGAGATGCTGCAAGCAGCTCCCCAGTGGTGGGCGACCATATTGAGCAAAGTATTCCACAATATCAGTGTGTATAAGAAGATTCCCTCTTCCTGGCAGCAGAGCTGGATCGTTCCAATTTTCAAGAGGGGGCTTGGAAATGATCCAGCTTGCTATCGGCCCATAAGTTTGCTGTCAGCGGTGGGCAAACTATTTTCCAGAGGTGCTTTGGAGTGTTTAGAACAATGGGTGGAAGGCCAATCGATCATCCCACGAGAACAGTTTGGCTTTGGTAAGGGGGAAATCAACAACAGATTGTTGCTTTATATTGCAACACGTAATACACAAATACCAGAAGATTAGGAGGGGCAAAGTGTTTTTGGCATTTGTTGACCTTACAAAGGCCTTTGACTCTGTTCCCCGGGCTAGACTCTGGGAAAAGTTATCTGCATTGGGAATAGATACTAAGCTTTTCCTACTCTTAATCCAACTGTATTCCAATAACCAGGCAAGAGTAAAAACAGGTCCAGGCAACCAACTGAGCAAGGACATTCCTATACAAAGAGGGGTCAGGCAGGGGTGAGTGCTGGCTCCCTTGCTGTTTAATGTTTACCTTGCAGACCTCATAAATTTTATAGGGTTGGATAGTACTCATGCCCCCAAAGTTGGTAATTACCATCTCAATATGCTGCAATTTGCGGACGATATAGTCCTTATCTCACAGACCGCTATTGGGCTGAAGCGCCTGATTGCCAAGTTGGATGAATATTGCACATCGAATGGGCTGGTGGTCAACCCCCAGAAGTCTAAGATCATGATGCTGGGCAGTCATAAAGCCTCGGTTAGGTGGGAGGTTGGCTGAAAACCACTCGAGGTGGTTCAATCATTCACTTACCTTGGGGTAACTTTTTCATCCAGGGGTACTTGGTCAAATCATATACAGGGGCGGGCAGTGAGAGCATCTCAAATTGCTAACACTATAGGTAGGGCAGCTAGAATATCTCGGGGTGTCTCAACCTCAGTGTTTTTGGGTGCCTATAGAATGAAGGTACCCCCTTTAAGCAGTCTTTGGTTTGGATATTATTCCACATCCAACAATTGAACCCTTAGAGAGGGCACAGAACAGGTTTCTGCGCCGTATGCTTCAAGTGGGTAAGGAAGTTCCAGGCCCAGTTCTAAGGGCAGAGACTGGAATGTTTTCCATCAAACTGTATGCCAAACTCTCTTTTATTCTTTATTGGCTGAGGTTGTTGTCCCTTCAGGAGGATTCTCTCCCTCAACAGTGCCTCCAGGAGGAACTGCTTTATATGGGTCCCAGAGGTTATTCATGGCTCAGGAATGATGGCCCCGGTGGGTCCTGGGGCTAGAGTGGCAGCTTCTAGGTATTGGCCACAGCCCTCCCTGCCTGTAACTTGGCCCCAGAACCCTGACGGCGGGTCCTGGGGCTGGATTGGCTGTTTCTTGGTGCAGTGGAACAACATCGCCTCTGTGTNAGGGAGGAAATGTTTTAAAAAACAAAAAAATGGTACAGGCAAACAGTAATGCAGTAAATGGTAATCTGGTTTACTGGATATCTGCCAGACACTAACTGGCAGTTACCAGCGGATACCGTCATATTCCCACCTGATAGTAGCGGTTACTTGTTTCAGCTCTAGCTGGAGGGCTCACCTGCACACCAGTGCCATAGAGGAAGGACTATCTTCCATGCCAGGAAGGACCTTCTGCCTGATCCTTGGTTTTCTCAGGAAGAGGGTGATGAGAGCTGCCTGCTTGTTTTTTTTACTGGAGCCGATGCCACTGGTGGAACAAGGCGTGGGAGCGATTCCCCTCCCCTTCTCATAGGGAGTGCCCATTCACTTCTGAGAGCAGCATGAGGGGACAGACACCGGACCCTGAGAGTGCCCTGAGATGCATTGAGACTTTTAGGACAGGGGATGTGGCTTAGGGGATACGCCTTTGATGAAGTCAAGGTCAGGCCCTGCCCTCCTTGGGAAACTGTCAGCTCAGCACTCCTGTGTATGAGGACCCCACCTCCAACTCTTATAGGGAAAAGGGGAGACTCCCCTCAGGGGTTGTCTTGGAGTCACGGGAGGGGGGTGGAGGTTAAGCCATCTTCTCCAGGCTCCAGATGAAGACCCAATTTCTCTGGCTTTCCCAGAAGTGTTTGGATAACCCCCCAAAATTGGGGTTTTGAGGAGTGTCAGGGGCAGCAGAGCCATGTCAGAAACAGGCAGGGCCAAGAGGCTTTCTTTCCACTTTCTGGCATGGCCCCACCTTCTAGAGCAGCACGATGCGACCATATCAGGAAGATGCAGGAGAGTCCATTTGCCATGCTCCCTTATAGAGTGGCCCCATCCCCTTCAGGTCAAAGCTAGACAGCAGCCAGGGACTGGCATACTTTGAGAGACATTTCTGGATTTGCTCCCACTTGTAAATTGATAACAAGCTGGCTTATCCCTCTGGTACTGTGCTCCAACATCAGGATTTGAATTAAGGTCCTTAGCCCACCTGCACTTTTATTAAAAAATAAAAGGGCCTCTTATTACAACATTTGGGCCAAGCTGGAAGTAGCACAGCGGACCAAAGACATTCATCAATTCTGGCAAATCCTGAACCAAATAATAAAGCCTTGGACAATGGTTAGCAAACCCAACGTATCAAATGCTGTCTGGGAGGAATTCTTTGGAAAGCTCTATGGGGATCCGCAGGATTTAGAGGCCTTTTGTCAAGTAAGGCCCAGTAGGGGTGGATTAATCTTGGATCCTCAGGTTGTAGGGATGAACTTCTCTCAGGAGTCCATCCTAGAGTCCATTCTCTTGCTGAAACCCAATAAATCTGCTGGACCAGATTACATCTCGGTAGAGATGCTGCAAGCAGCTCCCCAGTGGTGGGCGACCATATTGAGCAAAGTATTCCACAATATCAGTGTGTATAAGAAGATTCCCTCTTCCTGGCAGCAGAGCTGGATCGTTCCAATTTTCAAGAGGGGGCTTGGAAATGATCCAGCTTGCTATCGGCCCATAAGTTTGCTGTCAGCGGTGGGCAAACTATTTTCCAGAGGTGCTTTGGAGTGTTTAGAACAATGGGTGGAAGGCCAATCGATCATCCCACGAGAACAGTTTGGCTTTGGTAAGGGGGAAATCAACAACAGATTGTTGCTTTATATTGCAACACGTAATACACAAATACCAGAAGATTAGGAGGGGCAAAGTGTTTTTGGCATTTGTTGACCTTACAAAGGCCTTTGACTCTGTTCCCCGGGCTAGACTCTGGGAAAAGTTATCTGCATTGGGAATAGATACTAAGCTTTTCCTACTCTTAATCCAACTGTATTCCAATAACCAGGCAAGAGTAAAAACAGGTCCAGGCAACCAACTGAGCAAGGACATTCCTATACAAAGAGGGGTCAGGCAGGGGTGAGTGCTGGCTCCCTTGCTGTTTAATGTTTACCTTGCAGACCTCATAAATTTTATAGGGTTGGATAGTACTCATGCCCCCAAAGTTGGTAATTACCATCTCAATATGCTGCAATTTGCGGACGATATAGTCCTTATCTCACAGACCGCTATTGGGCTGAAGCGCCTGATTGCCAAGTTGGATGAATATTGCACATCGAATGGGCTGGTGGTCAACCCCCAGAAGTCTAAGATCATGATGCTGGGCAGTCATAAAGCCTCGGTTAGGTGGGAGGTTGGCTGAAAACCACTCGAGGTGGTTCAATCATTCACTTACCTTGGGGTAACTTTTTCATCCAGGGGTACTTGGTCAAATCATATACAGGGGCGGGCAGTGAGAGCATCTCAAATTGCTAACACTATAGGTAGGGCAGCTAGAATATCTCGGGGTGTCTCAACCTCAGTGTTTTTGGGTGCCTATAGAATGAAGGTACCCCCTTTAAGCAGTCTTTGGTTTGGATATTATTCCACATCCAACAATTGAACCCTTAGAGAGGGCACAGAACAGGTTTCTGCGCCGTATGCTTCAAGTGGGTAAGGAAGTTCCAGGCCCAGTTCTAAGGGCAGAGACTGGAATGTTTTCCATCAAACTGTATGCCAAACTCTCTTTTATTCTTTATTGGCTGAGGTTGTTGTCCCTTCAGGAGGATTCTCTCCCTCAACAGTGCCTCCAGGAGGAACTGCTTTATATGGGTCCCAGAGGTTATTCATGGCTCAGGAATGATGGCCCCGGTGGGTCCTGGGGCTAGAGTGGCAGCTTCTAGGTATTGGCCACAGCCCTCCCTGCCTGTAACTTGGCCCCAGAACCCTGACGGCGGGTCCTGGGGCTGGATTGGCTGTTTCTTGGTGCAGTGGAACAACATCGCCTCTGTGTGAGGAATGATGGCCCCAGACCCACAATGGTGGCTAGAAGAGTGGCAGCTTGTGGATATTGGCCACAACCCTCCCTGCCAGTAACTTGGCCCCAGAACCCTGACGGTGGGTCCTGGGGCTGGAGTGGCTGTTTCTTGATGCGGTGGAATGAAGCCGTCTCCGTGCGAGGAATGATGGCCCCCGACCCATGATGGTGGGTCCTGGGGCTAAGGTGGCAGCTTTTAGGTATCGGCCACAACCCTGGTGGTGGGTCCTGGGACTGGAGTGGCTGTTTCTTGATGCTTTGGGAAATTGGCTTTCTGTGTGAGGAATGATGACCCCGGGCCCATGATGCTGGGTCCTGGGGCTACAGTGGGAGCTTCTGGATATTGGCCATAGCCCTCCCTGCCAGTACCTTGACCCCAGAACTCTGATGGCGGGTCCTGGGGCTGGAGTGGCTGTTTCTTGATGCTTTGGGAAATTGGCTCTCTGTGCAAGGAATGATGGCCCCAAACCCATGACGGTGGGCCCTGGGGCTAGAAGAGTGGCAGCTTGTATATATTAGCCACAGCCCTCCCTGCCTGTAACTTGGAATGACATCGCCTCTTTGCGAGGAATGATGGCCCCAGGCCAATGACAGTGGGTCCTGGGGCTAGAAGAGTGGCAGCTTGTAGATATTGGTTACAGCCCTCCCTACCTGTAACTTCAATCTGACCTGGTAACATCGGGTACTAATTGGTCCTGATTAGTGCCCAATGAGCTACCTGAATTAGTCATTTTTTTACTTTGTCACCAACTTCGCATCCAGATTTTTCTGAGTTCTCAAACTGATTTACCATTTACCAATCGGTAAAACAGTCAGTTGGTAATCAGGTGCCCAATTCGGTGCTCAGAAACTAAGCGGGTGCCCATTAGACTACACCAAAATGTGGGTATTACCTGCAGGTAGCAAATGAGCTACCTCTTTCAGCTTTACCTTGTTACCAAGTCTTGTGTGTCCTCCTTTCACCATTCCAGCACAGGTCTAATTCTTAAACAGAGAGGGCACCAGAAATAATTTGGATAGTACTCGCAACCCAATTTTAATCTACCCATTCACATGTACAAGCCAGTATTTTAACAAACAGATAAACCAATCCAGATGAAAACATTTACTAGAACTTCTTCTCTGACTTGCTACCAGCCTGAGGAAGAACCGTGTGTGACCCGAAAGCTTCTCACCAAGAGAAGTTAGTCCAGTTAGAGATATCATCTGAACTACTTTGTTTCTGTCAACAACAGTTTGGGGACCAACGCAGCAACCACACTCTCTCTCTAGATTAAATTGGAATATTTTGACATAAGTGCTATAAGGATTCTACAAGTGCTAACACATGCTAAAAATTATTAGTGAGTGAGCTTGTGTTGTGCTAAGTCCTGCTAAGGCTGGTGCTGTATAGTATACCTGATTGTAGATATTTGGCAAAGGAAAGAGAAGATGAAAAGAAAGAGAAGAGAAGACAGAGTTAAAAATTGACCAAACCGAGCAAACCCACTGAAATTTACCATACCTGAACTGAAAATGGCAAAGTGAGTAATAATAATTGCTGCTACCCATTTTCATTACACCAGGTATCCATTTTGGTTATTTCTTGTTGGTATTTTCAGTTTTTCAGGGGGTGCTGGTGTTTGGTTAGTTCAGTTTTTGATCACTTTGGTATTTTGGTTATGTCATTTTGACAAAATTAGTGTTACTGCACATGGGAAACTGTTGAAAATGACATAACCAACACATTAAAAGGAATGAAAAAACTAGGGCTGAAATGAGACTGAGAAACCATTCTATTGAGATTACGTGAGATTCTTTCAACCCCAATGAGATCTCGTGCAGTCTCACAAGGGTTCTCAAGAATCTCGCAAGATTCTCAAGAAAGCTCAAAAAACCACTCTGTGCATGCGCAAATGGCAGCTGTGGCTAATCTGCGCATGCGCCGTCACCCAACAGCCATATCGCACATGCACAGAGCATTTTTTTAGGTTGGTCATCAGGGGCTACACATGCACAGAATGGCCACAGTGGCCATTTTGCACTTGTGTGGAGCCATGCGAGAATCTCGTAAGAATGGGTCGAGAATCGACCGATTCTCAACCTATTCTCATTCCCACAAATCTCGGCGAGAACCCAGTGCTCACCAAGATTTGTGAGAAATGTGAGAGCAAGGGTATTTTCAGATGTTACGAGATCACGCTCAACCACAGTCAATTCCCTGTGGTGGGGAATGCCCTCGTAACATCTGTTGGGGAACAGGAAGTTCCCCCCCAGATGTTAACCATGCTCAATCCCCACTGGGAATCTCATGCACCACGCGATCGGCTGAACCCACGGGGCCGGCGCCGATCGCATGGTGAATGAGATTCCCGGTGGGGATGAAGGGGCCCATCACATCTGGATGGCGATTGCAGCCCGGAATCCCCACTGGGATTCTGGGCCATGGTCATTTCAGGCAGGCACTATGGCTGCATTGGCCGCGGCGGTCACCTGTCTCCCCAGAGGGCGGGCAGTGGGGGAGCGTAGGGGTGGCAGGGGCGTGCAGCTGCACATTGCGCCGTGTGGCCCCGCCCTATCCCCAATTCCCTGCCGGGATCCCCTGGCACGTCTGTTGGCCGTGCCAGAGTGATTCCTGTGTTAACAGGAGACCCCCCTCCCACTCGTGACCTCTCGGGGCGATGTACCCCGATAATCACCATTCCTTAAACTTTGGGGGGAATTGGCTTAAAGACTTAAACTGGGGTCTCCATGTGTTCAAAGGATCAAGCTGAGGACAGTACATGCTACAGGCAGTTTCATGTACCCTCCCCAAATAGAAAGAGAGAGAAGGAGACAGGTATCCAAAAACAACAGGTTTATTGGTTTATAACACAGAGAAACACAGAAACACAGCCCCGGTCTG
>QEPC01011998.1:3371346-3387672 GCA_003113815.1 Sphenodon punctatus | reverse complement strand
GAGGGGAGGGTACTTCCATGACAAAGAGGGCTATACTAGATGCCCAAGATATCTTTGTCACAGGGAGAAACTATAAACAGAAAATGCAGGGATGGGAGGCAAGGCTAACGACGGTCCTTAGGGTACAATAGGGGTGTGTCTGGTTTTTCCTGGGAACGCAGGGATCGGAGAGTTTCTGTACTGAGTCATGGCCACCAGTTCCTTGTTACAACAGGGTGGACCCTCCTTCTTAATGACCCCATTCTTTACTCAGAGGGCCCTCTCTTCCAGTCCGTTTTTCCACCTTTGGCTAGTATCTTTCCATGAGTGTCTCTTTGTTGCTATGGCTAGGGTAGCTGGGCCTGATCCTTATTTCCTATCAATTTTCATCTGCACCCCCCCCTTTCCGCTTGTGCACCTCGTATGGGGAGGCTTCCCTGTCAAGCCTCTATCCCCATGTTCTCCGGCCTCAGTTGGTTCCTGGGGGCTTTTTCAATGCCCTTCTTCTCAGGTTCCTTGGCCTCAGTTTACATAGCAAGAGTGGGGGGGTGGTACCCATTGTAGGGGAATTTAGGGGTCCATTCTTATCACCAGCAGGGAATCTATGGGTTGTTTCTGTGATGGGGCGAATGTCGCCCCGTCACGTCTGAAAATACCCCGAGTCTCAGACCTAGAAAAAAACTAAAGAATAAAAAAGAACGAAGAAAAAATGACCTCCCACTATGACACACACAGAAAACAGATATGCAAATACCCATTTTGGGCATGAGTATTATTTGGATATTTGAAGGGCAACCCAAAAACGAGAATAATCCCAATGAATAATAAATCTAGTACCTGATTCAGCTTGACATGAAGATGTGGCATCTAGAAAATATGCAAAGAGGTTAGCCATTTAAATGGACAAGTTAATCAACACAATGCCAAGCTGATTTCAAAGCAACATGTGAAAGCTCAGTACTGGAACAGGAAAATCAAATTAATGCTAGTTTGTGTCTTGACCAACCGGATCTGGTACTAAACATGAACCAGCAGCCACTGGGATCTTGGTACTCCAGCTGATGCTACTGCAAACAGAATGAATGCCAACCCTTTCTAACATGACTTTTTATTATAACAATCGCATATTTATCTGGACAAGTGTTATTTTCCTGTTTTGTTTTTTTTTACATGGAAAATGAAGTGGGTTTGATATTCAGCAGATGTAATTTTGCTTTTGGAAAGTGGTTAGACTTTACTACTAATAATCATAGGTTAACCAAATCCTGACCAAGTTGCATTTATAAAAATACTGGAACTCTGGGGGATCAATTCTACTCTCATTTCCATCATTATCAATCTGGAACAATTCTATGGAGCACTAGCTGCATGAATTGACTCCAGATTTACATCGGTGAGAGTGACATTTACCTGCGTAGCTTTCAGTTCTGAACTTCTCATTCTGGTTGGAAGAGTTTTTTCAAGTTCAAAAGCCAGCTTGCACTTACCAACAGAAGTTGGTCCAGTGAAAGGTACCATCTTGATTACTTTGGCAGCGATCCACAAACCATTTGGTTCAGTGGAGCAACTCAAAAATAAGTTTGTGGCTCACTGCCTTTGTCTCTTGTATCCCTAAATTTCATTTGGAAATAACAATGTGCATAGCAGAGACCTCTCCACTGCTTTGTCTCTTGGTATCTCACTTCCGAACAAAGAGCGTGTAAAATGCTATCATATCAAAATGCTAGTTTTTTGCACTGAATTCCACACGCACTATAGAGAGCAATGCAGAAAACCTTTTCTGGTATTAACAGAGGGCTTGACTCACTTGCACTGTTGCAAATCAAAAGCACCTCTACTTAAGCCAGGCAACTTACACCAGTGAAGAACAGGTGTAAGCAAGAGAAAACTTAAGACCCATAGGCCTTCTTGAATGTCCATGAGACTTTAATGGGTATTATTCTGGCCACCAGAGGGCTCACATTTCCCCCCCTTTATTTTAAAAGAAATGAATTGCGAATGATTAAAAATTAGTCAGGTTTTGAGCATAAGGGCCACAAGCCACAAGCCACTTACTTCAGAGTAAGTGGTTGGTGGGTCGCAACCAATGGCTTTAAAGTCAGCCATCTAAGAATCCACCTGACTGAAAACCAGGATGCATCCTACAAAATATGTTCCAAGGTGTTTTAATTGCGTTTTAGAGAACCCCTTGCCATGGTACCAGGGCTCCTCAAGGGCACTTAAAAATAACAAACCTCCAACAATTCTCACTTACTTATTTATATAGATTGGCCATGTGCCTCAGGCTGCATGGTGAGGATTAGAGATAGGTCCCTGCCCCTGAGTGGCTTACAAAATAGGTTGGACGAAGGAGGGATCATAGGAAGAATGGCACACCAAAAAAATGTAGATTACATGCAGAACACATGTAGAACAATTACATGCAGAACACATTTGGATGATAAAATAGTTCCATGCTAAGAGTTCAGTGACTGATGTGACGGGGAGAGAAAAGTTGTGGTGCACATTAATAAGGAAGGGCTTAGCACCAGGTTACACTGATAAAACTGATACTTACTGGGATTCACAACTGTTATTTTGGTCTCTGCACAGTTCCCATATGTTTCTGGTAGTGAAAGAGAAACAGAAAAGATAAAAAGGATGGGGGGGGGGGCCCTACAGTTTAAGGCACAGCTGTGCGAAAGCAATAAAGTTCAGCAGGTGATGCCAGGTGCTACCTGTATCCACAGTTTCATTAACATAGGATTGAAGAGATGGTGTTTTGCATAGGGAAAAAAATTCTGGCAAGGACTTCAGTGCAATCATTCCATATTTACCCTGGCATAACAGAGATCAGAATCTGGCCCACTGGCTATACATTCCACATATATAGGACACCAATTAAAATTAGTTTTGCATGTGATGTTAAAGTAGGTTTGTACGTAAAACGTGCAAAACAAGATTCCAAGCCTTGGTATTGTCTGGGCAAAACTCCCAATTCCAAAACAAGATCAATCCTGCACAATCAGTAATGGTGTGCTTCCCCCCCACCCATCCTTCTAACTTGGCTTCCGCTCACTACTGTGACTCTCAACTCTCAAGCAATATGTACTTCATCTTCATGTTATTTAAGCAAGGAGTCACAAACGCGTTGATAAGTCAAATGATGGTCAGATATTTTCTTCCAACTTATTACTTACCCACACGAAATGATGGGTCAGATTCAGCTGTTATTCACCCCACCCCAATTTTTAAAATTACTTTGGAACTTGATCACAAAGATTTGGTTCCTTTGGATCATATTTCTGGAATGTTGCTTTAGTGGGACCCTTTGGAACAATCCTTGAAGCATTAACAAATAGACATTAACATTTAAGTCTTGACCACAGGGCCACAATTATCATATTTCATGCTGGATGATTGGCTTGGATGTTGGACCCAAATCCTGCCTCAAAATATTTTCAGAATGTGGTGCCCTCAGACCTTCAGTTGTTCCACAATGAACTTCAATGTACATGATGACTAAGGGTATTTTCAGATGTTACGAGATCACGCTCAACCACAGTGAACCACGGTCAATCCCGCGGCGGGGCCAAAGCACCCTGAACGTCAGTTCCACGGGTGCCAGATGTTCACCACAGTCAATCCCCACCAGGGGTCAAAGGGTATTTTCAGACATGACGGGGCCGGGGTGTATATTGGCCCCGTCATGGAATCACCCATTGATCCCCCACTGGGATCAAACCAGCACATCCAAAAGATGTGCTGGCTNAAAGCGTGGTCACAGAGATTCCCAGCGGGAAACTATAAAAAGTAACGTCTGGCCGGCAACCACCGTCCGGAATCAAAGGACATGATTCCCAGCTGGGGACAAAGCACACAGCGTCACTGCCAGGCAACCAGCAACAACACAGGCCGGGGAGGGAGATTTAAAGGGCACACAGCAGCAACTGGTACGAGCCACCCTGGCGCCTTCCAAGTGCTTTGACCACGGCCCGGCCTGGGCCATGATCCGTAACGTCTGTTGCGCTGCCTCAGGCCATGATCTGATGGCCCGATTCCCTGCTGTGGTCCCGGTCCCATAACGTCTTTTCAGGGCTTTTTTTGACCACCAGGGGTGGTTGTTCAGTTCACCCCTGCCGGGAATCCACTGTGGTAAATCGGGACCGCGTAACATCTGAAATCACCCTAACAGAACAACCTTCCACCATTAAAGTTAATAGGAATTTTACCACTGACTTTAATGGTGGAGAACTATACCATAGTTGGAAAAAACCCTAACCCCCTCACCCCCGGCTCACAAAAATACTTGTGTCACATATGAGCTGTATATAAGACTGGAAAGTGTCTCCCTAATATGGTCCTGTTGAAAAAGTCCCTTTTTTTCTGGTTAGCATTTGGCGATCAGCGGTGGAAAGATTATGCTACTCCTAAGTAACCAAAACTTTCTACTCCTTCTACACATGACCCAGTTAGCCTCACCCACCCCACAAGAAGGAACTGTGCCCCAAACTCATGGGCAACACGCCCCCTCCATTCTCCCTACTTTGATGCCCATATTATTCACTATGAGTAGTGGGTATCAAAATCTAGTTCTTGACAAAGTAGACGTGTAGCTGTCTCAGATGCCATGCAGTTCAGTCTTATTCTGATGTTCCAATTTTTATTTTGAATATGACTTGGACTTCCCATACTTTTATGATGTCTTATCATTAGACAATGTATAGAGAAGTCTAATATATTATGTCCAGTGGGATTCTGAAGTGCGAATGTGCAAGCTCACCTCAATGCTGGTATCCATGGATTATACATCAACCTATATCTTATTTCTTTTGCATAGGTAAAGTGTCTAGTGGACTTTAGAATAGATAGAACTTTAGAGAGTGGAGAATATATATTGGAAAAAAGACATGTAGCAAACATTCCAGATACATTTTTAAGAGGTCGGCATCCTGTAGCTTCCATATCCTTCCAATGGTAAAAACTTTGAAAGAATAGTCACTTCATTTAAAGGGACTCCCTGGGATGAGACAGAGGGGACTAGGAGTAGGTAGAATAGGGTGTAGAGGATTAGGGTTCGGGAGCAGGGGCTGCACATGTGATGTACTTATATTTGTTTTAAAATATTGATTTTATTTGTTATGAGCTGTCCCAAGTCTGAGATAGGACATCATATAAATCTAAAGTAAAATTATTATTATTATTATTATTCATAATCATTAATAATTTGGATCTGCTGCAAATACATGTGGATATGCTGCAACCTCATTATAAGGCTGCATTTGAGAGCCACGTCTCACGCTGTGTTATAACCAAATCCATATGTATTATAACATGTAAATCTATTTGTGATGCAACATAATGGGGTCTTTCTTGTGGGGTCTGACAGAGCTGTGTCTTGTCCCCCCACCCCACTCTCCTGTTCCATGTGTATATAAAGCTGCTAGGCAAGATTGTTCAGAGATTTGGCATCATCAGAGCTGGATGTAATCTGCCTGCTGCTGATGGCACCTACCTATCTCTCCTTTCACTCAGATCCTGACCTGGCAGTTTCATCCCTTACGCACTGTCTGTCCATGGTAGGATACTGGATGCAGGCAAGTCAACAGAGCTGGATCCAACAAGACTGAGGTAATAATGATGATTAGTGGGCTGTGTGACTTGGGGGGGTGGAGCTGCCTATCTTTAGTGGGGCACAACCTCACTTAGTCACTCAGGTCTGCAGCCTTGGGGTGCATGTGGATTCATCACTGTGCCTAGATCTACAGGTTGCAACCCTTTCTTACAGATTCGGACCTAGCGACCATCGTTCAAGCCTTTGTAACCTCGAGAGCTGACTACTGCATTGCGCTCTACATGGGGCTGCCCTTGAAGAGTGTTTGGAGGCTGTGGCTGCTGCAGAATCCAGGGATCCTCCTCCTGACACAGATGGGCCACCAGCAACACATTCATCCAATGCTCCAACGTCTGCACTGGCTCCCAACAGTCTTCAGGGCTCAATTCAAGGTGCTGGTTTTGACCGAAACAGCTTGGACCAAACATACCATAGAGAGGGACCACTTTCTCCTCTACATCCCATCGCACGCTCTACGACAGTCACTCAAGGGCAGCCATCAAGGTTGTGAGCTGGAGTGTTCTCAGTTACGGCTTTATGGAATTCTCTTCCCCCTGAGTTTCACCAGCGCTCAAGCCTCTGAATATTCTGCCAACAATGTAAAGCATTGGCAGGCTTCTGGTGGTCCGGGGATGCATATTTTAACTGTGTTTTCTTTTTTTTTCTTTTAAAATAGGGCATTTTTACACACACCTTAAAGTGCTGGTCTGTCAATCTTCTGAGTTTACAAGTCCACAAGTAAGTTCCAGATGCAACCCACTCCAAGCTGGCTTTTTGTGGGATGGGCAGAGTGAAAACTTAAATAAATAATAATACTATTAGGAGCCGTGCCTTGCACCCAGTTATAATCGAAGTCACACTATTACAACATGTGTTATAACGAGGTTGCACTGTAATAGATCCAATTAAATTATTAGAAAGGAAGACAACACACAAGCAAAATGATTCAAATGATTCCAGGCCCGCACGTTTTATCAAATTACTGGAGGGGAAAAGGCTGTTCTTGTGGATTTTCTGGCAGAACCAAGCTTATCCTTATTCTGTGGGCACTGGGACGCTCACAGATTTTATATATAATTGTGTGGTAGAAAACGAATGGAGAAAATAATACGAGATAAAGAACCATCATCGATGTCATAAAAAAAAGCTTCCATACTCTATGGTGACCGCCCTGTATCACTTCTGGAACTATAATAGTTTGGCCCATTACTGCACAATGGGTGTTTTCAGACATGACGGAGCAGCTTCGCCCCGTCCCGAAAACAACCCAGAGATTCCACACCGGGATCACCCAGGCACGGCAAACAGACGTGCCGGGGATCCCGGCGGGGAATCAGGGAGGGGGCGGGGCCGCACGACACAACGTGCGGCAGCACAGTCCCGCCCCCTCCACGCTCCCTTGCCGCCCGCCCTCCGGGGAGACGGGCGGACGGCGAGACCAATGCCGCCGCAGCATCTGGCCGAGTTCACCACGGCCCGGAATCCCACCAGGGATTCCAGGCCGTGATAGCTGACCAGACGTTACTTTTTTTTAATGCCCGCCTGGAATCACTTTCACCACGCTTCAGCCAATTTTCGCGCCGGGAGCCCGGGAAGCGTGGTTGAAATTGACCCCATGTGGGTATTCAGCGTGGCGAACATCTGGCGGCCGCCGAACAGACGTGCAGGGCACGGTGACCACATGTAAGTATTCAGCGTGGTTCACTGTGATCTCGTCACGTCTGAAAACACCCAATATTGTAGTGCTTTTTTATCAAAAGCAAAAATGGAGAAAACACTGCAGCAATAAATCCATTGGGAAGTATGAATTTCTAATAGGAAATGTATCACTCTATGGTAGTCAGTGTTGGTCTGTTGTGGGGGGATGGGGTGTAGGCGCCTACAGTTTTGGATCAAATTTACAGTTGTACAAATCACACTTTTGAGTCACCTCCAGCATGTAAAGGGAAATTTACTGTACTCAGTAGAATGCAATGGCCTGTGTGAGTACATATGGATTTATAATGCATGACAGATCCCAGCCACTTTTGAAAGAGCCACACAACATTATTATATAAAGGAACAGCGTGCTCACCATCAGCACCCCTCTCAGAATGCATATTCACTTGATAGGAGCTATTATGGTTTACAATTCCCTCTTATCCTTTCCTGTCTATGGTAATTTACATGAATAACCGTGAATACCTTGCCCTTAAACACCTCTGCATTTCAAGCCCAGGTTAAATTATAAAAGAGATTTCAACATCTCCTTTGTCCATCACCATTTAATAAATCAACAGGTCCATTTCTGTGGATTGATGTAATGGCATTTATGAGCACCGGCAAAGTCATGCCCACTTAACTGATGCAATTAAGCAGTGCCTTGCTCTTATTATAATAATAATGGATTGACTGATGAGTAATTTATTTCTTTCCAATGCGACTGACAAAAATAGATTATATTCATAGACAATGCAATGTATTTGGATCATAAAGCCGTTGCCTTCTCATTTCCACCATTAGCTTAGATTTATCCTTTCCAGAGAGTGGTGGAATACGCTTTACACTGAGGCGCAAATCGTTCAGCTACTGAAGTCAATGGCAAAACTACCATTTCATTTCAATAGGGTTAGGATTGTACCCATTGACCACATGGACAGAGGATCGTCCTGAAAATATTGCCTTGGTTGAGGAGACAAGGGGCATTTTCAGACAAGACACTCCCCGCCCACTCCCCATCCACCTTCCACCCACTATACATGTTACAGGGCACCCATAGGGAAATACTGCAGCCCTGCAATATGTATAGTGGGTGGGTAATGGGTGGAGAGTGTCTTGTCTGAAAATGCCCATAGACCTCATGCCAGGAGCTTCAGCACTAAGCGTTGCACAGACAATGAACATTTTAGCTAGCAAGACACGGAGCTGAATCTACAGCGTATCAACCACAAAGTGAAAAAATAATGCTCATGCTCACATCCCTCCACGAGTCTGGGGAACGGGAAACAGTCCTCTAGCAAGCCCTCAAGCAGTAGCAAAATGTCTATGTGAGAATGTAAGATTTTGCACTTGTCTGAGTGTGAGACTCAAACCGGTAGCTAAGGGGAGCACAGTGTCCCCCCTGAAAATTCTCCCACACCCACCTGTTAAAAATAAGATGCATCCCAGGTTTTCCCTGATTGGACTGGGTATGGGGAGCAGCGATCTGGACTCGGGGGTAATACCTGCATTTTTGGGGCACCCCATCGGGCACTCGATGGGTTACTCAGCTGAGACACACACACACACACACAAAACAAATTTAGCCTGGAAGTGCATTTTACCAGATTTTCTAGGACTTTCCAGGACAACCAATCCCAAGCCCAGTTTAGTTCCTCCCTGCACTGACTCATCCACCCAGCTGTGACTCAGCCCAGCTGGGTTCTTCCCACTCAGCTCTTCTGAGCGGGAGGAGGGAAGTGAGACAGCTACTACTACTACTACTACGCATCATTTCTATAGCGCTACTAGGCATACGCAATGCTTTACCGTCACAGCTTTCCAGATGGGTCCCTGCCCAGTGGGCTTACAATCTAAGATGGACAAGGGGCAGGGGAAGACAGGGAGAGTCAGACACACCTTTCCCCTTTTTTATTATTTAGTTTTTTAGAACTGAGGCAGAGAGGTTGTGACTTGCCCAAGGCCACCCAGTGAGATCATAGCTAGGGCAGGATTCAAACCCTGGCTTCCTAGGTCCAAGTCCAGCACCTTCGCCACTACACCACACTGCCTCTCCTGGCATCCCCACCTAACTGGAGGCATTGAATACATGACCCATGCACAACCCGCATGCACCCCCGCTATCCGGACTATGGCGTGCCACGTACTCATTGATTTTCTGACTGAAAGCTGTGTGGGGCCTGGTGGCCGGGAAGAGCAGCTGGGTGGGTGAATCAGCCAGGGGAGCACAGGGCTTGGGATTGGCATCCCAGAAAGTCCAGGAAAGTCAGCATTCCGGGGCGTCCAGTTAGCCCATTGACCTCATTCCGGCACCAATTGGTACCTGAACATGTCTGGATCAATTTGGGCACCCCAGGTTTTCCAGACTGCACATTTTTGCGAGTGCTTGGTTGCAGCTCTAGATTGAGCAAGTCCATTGGATATGGTATTATTCATGCCCCCAAAATATCCAATTCTCACCAAGGAGAGAGCAAATTAAGACAGAGACCTAGTGAGGGTTGGAAGCATGGGGAAAATACAAAACCAGGTTACCAAGTGCCAGCCACATGAGATCAGAGCCCAATGGGACAAAGGGATGTGGGTTTCTGTGAGCAAGACTTCCTACTTAACTCTCAATTCCACTAATGACCTAGTGAGAGAGTACACAAACCTTGCTGATTGCTAGGTAGTTGCAGGTGACATTGATACTGGAGTTTAGGCTGAGTGTACTGTGCTGTTGGATGTAGCTTGTAAAAAAAGACATCATCATGCTAACTAGATTCATTTTTGTCATTCGTTTATATTTCCTGTGGTTGCCCTCCAATGAAAGTAAATTAAGACAGAGCCAATTTTGTCCATTATTCAGACGTTATCAGATTCTGGCAAGAGCTGAAATGAATACCTGAAAAAATGGGTATATCTGTCAAATTTCTGGTACCCAAATCAACTCGAAAATATTTGGTACCAATTGGTGCCTGATTGCAACCCTATTCGGGGGCCCGATGTCCTGGAATGTCCCAGAATATCGACTCCCAGTCCCAGAATGTCAACTGGAAATTAGGGATGGGTGAACGCAGTTCGGAAGTTCGGAGTTTGGCCTGAACTCAGCCTGTTCGGACGACCGAACCGAACTTCCGAACCGAACGCTCGAACTTCCAAACAATTCGGAAAAGTTCGGATGAGTTCGGGGGTGGGGAAAATGTGACTTTGGATGGGAAAAACATGACTGGAAGGGGGAGGCAGCTGAGGACCAGACTTCTGGCAACAAGGGTGGACACCAGGGGTAGTTTCAGGGCCAAAAATACCGATACCGAAAAAATGTTGCTTTCGGTTTCAGTACCGATAGCACTTTTTTGAATGTTTAGCCGAGTCTGGATGAACTGAACTCCGCCAAACCAAACAGCCGAACCTGAACTCAGGTTTCGAACCGAACGACCGAATGTCCGAACTTCCTAACGGCATTCTGTTCACCCATCCCTACTGGAAATTATCATTTTTCATGCATCTGGGTACCCAATTGGTGATCAGGTAGCCCGTTGAGTACCTGACAAGGTACTCAAAAATGTATTTTTTACCTGAGGGTAGTAAATGAGCTACCTGTTTCAGCTCTAATTATGGGTGATATAAGAAAAATAACTAGTAACTAACAACAATGTGGGGTTGTTCCTCTCTACTGAAACAAGGTGTTGAAGCACCTGTGTCCAAGAAATATCTGGGGAAATAGATGAAAGAAAGTAAATATGGCAATACATAGAAATATGGCTGTTTTGCACTGTGGTAAAAGAGGGGATGCATCAGAAAAGATGCAGTCAAATTTTAAAAGCCTAGTGAAAAGATTGGAAAGAAGAAAAACATTTATTTCATTCTCCTTAAGAAAGAGCATTTGTAGTCCTGAAAGACAGGATTTTCTACTAAGGCCTGGCAAGATAGTCTATGAAGATTTGACTCGTGTGTTTGTGCTGTGAACAAGTTTCATAGCGAACACAGAAATGCTGAAATCATAGAAAAAAAGAAGACATCATTGATCTTCAGCTACTTTTTAAAGGCTACCCAGAACCTGTCATGATTATTACCATCTTCTCAGAAGCCCTCCAGGATCAGATACTGTTCCCAGGAAAAAACACAGCTGGCCATGAGCAGTGAAGACTGTATTTGTGTTGGAGCCCTCCAAGTACCAAGTATTTCAGTGCAAAATTATACCTCCAGCTCCATGGCATGCAAAGAAAGGAATCCCAAATCCTACATAACCGATTATACAGTAGTCACAACATCCGGGAGCCAACCAGCAAGTTGAAGGGTTCTGTATTTTTGTTGCGTTTCCCAATGGTTTTGTTTGTTTATTTTTAATGCAGTTGTAACGTGGTAAACAACATATAGATTGCTCTTTTAATGAGAACATTAAAACTGCCATATTAGGTCAGAGCAAACAATGGTCCAGTTAGCCCAGTATCTTGTTTTTGGCAAGAGCTAGTTCTAGATTAGGGATGGGAGAACATGGTTTGGAAGTTCGGAGTTGGGCCCGAACTCAGCCTGTTCAGACGACCGAACCGAACTTCCGAACCGAATGCTCGAACTTCCAAACGGTTCGGAAAAGTTCGGATGAGTTATGGGGTGGGGAAAACGTGACTTTGGGTGGGAAAAACATGACTGGAAGGGGGAGGCAGCTGAGGAGCAGACTTCCTGGCATCAGGGGTGGTTTCAGGGCCAAAAATACCGATACCGAAAAAAATCGGTTTCAGTTTTGGTACCGATAGCACTTTTTTGAATGTTCGGCCGAGTTCAACCAAACTGAATTCCGCCGAACCGAACAACCGAACCTGAACTTGGGTTTCGGATTGAACGTCCGAACATCCGAATGGCATTCTGTTCGCCCATCCCAGATGAATGAGGAATTGTGCAGGATTTATATCAGGAGTTCTCAACCTTTTTCAAGTCATGAGTGCTGGAGTGATGTAAGTGACTACTTGGGAGCACTGCATAATTTGCATGAATTATTTGCATAAATATGCATAGATTAAGTCTCCCCTGTGCAATTCAATTTAATTCATTTCAATGGAAATTGAGATAATTAATCAATCCCAGCTCCCATTGACTTTAATGGATGAAGGACTGTTTCAAAGTGCTCCCAAGTACTACTGACAGCTGGCTTGGGGAGCACTTTCACACATTGCCTGAGCACTCTGATGCTCCTGAGCAGAGCACCAAGTTGAGAATCCCTGAACTATATATATGTCAAACTTAGGTTTAGGGATGTACTTATCATGAGTATGAATCCCCTTGTCATTTTCACTAGTACCTGGACCTATCCTCTATGAATTTGTTTAATCCTTTTTTGAATTCAGTTATACTATTAGCTATAAAAACATCATGTGGCAATGAGTTCCACAAGATGGTTTTGCATTGTCATACATGTTAGTGAAGAAGGGAATTAAATAAAAGGAAAGAGTCTGAGATAAGAATATGAAATGCTACCTAATTATGTGAGCATGGAGGAGCCTATCACATACCCAGCTCCTTCATCAGAAAGAGAATGCTTGTCATAAGGTTGTACAGAATAAGGACTCAAATCCTCCAGACTGGGTTAATGTAAATGTAAAGCAACAGCAATGAGCAAGTGGAAACAGATACAGGTTCTGCACTGTCTCTAAGTGTTGGATACTGTATGAGAGAAAAGTACTGATGTTCTATTAAAATAAGCTGAGAAAAGCAAGAACACAAAGGTAGAGTAAAAACAGTAGCCCACATTGGCCCGCATTGGCCCAGGACTCACCCACTTGACTGTTGCCCCACTGCCAGATGTTGGGCTGCAACTGCCCCTGGGCAGGTAGACAGCTGGCCTGGGATGTGCCTGTCCTTGAGCCCGATTCCAGGCAACGATCCCAGGCCAAGGGCTGGCCATGCGGACCAGTGTAGGCAACGAAGGCCTGCACATTTGTCCGGCTCTGCCTATGCCTGCCACAGGTAATGGCAGGGCGCTGGAAGTGGGAAGGGGGCGGGGTCAGCCACCTGTACGTTTGTTGTGTTCCCCCACTCTTCCCGGGGTGTGTGGGAGGTGGGATGGCTCTCTGGCCACCAGGAGTTGCAGGCATGTCTGCTCAGCACCCATCCCCAACCCAGGGAGTGGCGGCTGCAGTTTCCCAGCCCAGGTCAGGCCGGGGAGGCACCTCACCGCCAGCTCATCTGTTTTTAACCAGAGTGGAGTGTCTGCAGGTCCATTTATGATAAAAGGTAGGGATGGACGAACAGAACTGAGTTTGGAAGTTCGGTTCAGTTCGGAAATTCGGTTCGGTTCGGAAGTTCGGTTCAGTCGACCGAACAATTCGAGTTCGGTCCAAACTCCGAACTTCTGAACAAAGTTTGGAAATTCAAACCCCATTGAACTAAATGGAATATTATCTTTTAGGGATGGGCCCTAAAAGTGAGTTCATGGCCCCAGTGTCTCCCAGCTAGCCTTAACCACCCAGGTCGGGCATGGATCTAGTTCACAATAGGTGGTTTGAAAAGGCCCAAGAGCATCCCCCACATCTGAGGGCAATATCACCTGAAACTCATCCCATAAAACAGGACAGGAAGGGGCTTCTACTGCCTCTGACCATTCCCTGCTAAAAAAAAAGTCGCATCAAAACTGTGGTGAATCTGAGCAATTTTATCCGCAAACAAATCACAGCGAGCATTTGATGGTTCTACGTCCAGGCAGAGGGAGACCGGACTGAGCAACCCCCAGGCCCTCACCACCCAGAACAGCTCAGCCAAGTGGGACTTACCAGACACAATGAGGGCAGCAAAGAAAACCTTCTTTGCTGTCCGCACCGTAATGGCATAGGTACATAACCAGACTTTATGCCGCAATTGGTCAACTTCAGCACACAAATGATGCCACTGTCGCTCTAACTGCTGCCCTTCCTGCTTCATCCGCCGCAGCTCTCCGGTATACCACGGATCACCCCCGAACGGCCGAACCCGAACCCAACGAATGAACCAAACGGCCGAACCGAACGGCCAAACTGAACGCAGCCGAACCGAACGGCTGAACCCGAACTGCGATCTGTTTGCCCATCCCTATGGATCAGGTACTCATTCATAGGTGGAAACAGCCATCCAGTGCAAGACCAAGCTGGACTTCCAGGAGGTGTCTGAGTGCCTTAACCGCTCAGCCACCGTACTTCATTGGTAATTTAGTGATGGACTTCAGGGAGATGACTGCGTGCCTTAACCACTCAGCCACCGTACCTCATTGGTAATTTAGTGCATAACCAATTGGCTGCAGCCCTGCCTGTATCTGAGCTTATTAAGGACACGTTTTACTGTAAATATCTGCTATTGAAACAAGGCATGCATTGAAGCACTGCTACCTCACATTATGTCTATTTTCAAATCTATTCTCTATATATCTATTCTAAATATATATATTTAGTGAGATAATGACATACTTGTTGCATTATTGTCATGGGATACAGATAAAGTTAGTTACAGTTTGGTTTATTTGTGGTAGCATATAGCCGAACACAAGTAAGTCATCCATAGTTACCTCATAACATGACAGATAAAAAGAAGACCCCAAAAAGGGATATAATACATTAAACAATAAACATTAAACAATGATACTGCAATAACCATTATTCCAGATCCAGTCAAGGATCCTAGCCTTGCCAAATTTAAGCCGATTCCAGCCAAGAATGCCGTTATCCAATCTAACTGCCCTTACCACAGGACTCCACCTTTAGCTTATAGACCCTGGCACAAAATCTGGCAACCTTAGCTGTAACAAGTTCAACAGAATCATTTAGCAGCAATATCAGGACTTCTAGCTGGCTACAGGGCCACAGTTTAGAGATGACAGGCCCCAGGAGCACGTCCCGAATATTAGAAAATTCCGGGCAATCAAAAAATATATGGGACAGAGTCTCAATTTCATTCTGGTTACACTGCTAACAGACTCTCTCTTCATAGGGAATCCCCAGGTATCTGCCCTCGAGTACAGCAGATACCTTATTTTATTTTATAAATGTATATCCCGCCCCTCTGGCCTCAGGCAGCTTGGGGTGGCTCACAAATGACATCTTATAAATACAATAAAAATATAAAAACAATGCAGCTCATATAAATAATCAACAATATAAATAATTTGTATAAATCATTAAAAATACAAAAAGCATGTAGCCTATCAAAACACCCGCCCCCCAACCCAACCCACCCCTCCACCCTCCCCTCCACCAAATGCCTGGTGGAAGAGCCAGGTCTTACACTGACAGACAGTGGAACATATAAAGGCTTGGACTGAGGTGGACTTCCACTGGGAGAGAGTTCCACAGCCCAGGAGCGGCTGCTGAGAACGCCTGCCTGTTGGTCCCCACCCGTCCATAGCAGAGAACCTCCAGAAGGGCAGCTCCTGACAACTGCAGAAGCTGCTCCCAGGGGCTCAGGAAGTGAGGCGGTCCCTCAGATAGGTGGGGCCCAGGCCATTTAGGGCTTTATAGGTCAGCATCAGCACCTTGAATCAGACCCGGAAGACTATAGGCAGCAAGGGCAGTGCTCGGCGCACTGGCATAATGTGCTCCCGACGGCCCGGCCCGGTGAGCAGACGGGCCGCAGCATTCTGCACTAGCTGCAACTTCCAAACCATCCCCATGGGCAGCCCCATGTAGAGCGCATTGCAATAGTCTAGCCTCAAGGTGACAAACGCATGGATGACAGTGACCAGGTCAGAGTCCGAGTCATAGGGGTGGAGCCGCCTCTCCAGATGTAGCAGGTGGAACATGCTCCTGGCCACAGCCGATGCCTGGAGAGCCAGACGTAGCTGTGGATCCTTGCCTTAAAAGAAACTGCCCAGGCAATTCTAATTGCTGTCTGTGCCCTTGAGGGTTACGAAGGCCTGCATCCCTGCACACCTGGCCCCTTCTGCCTCTACAGGTAGCTATTTGAGGGCTGGCCTCTGAGGGTGCCAGCCTGAAGGGTGACACTCAAAGGGTGCTGGCCGTTTGTGGGGGCCATTCGTGTGGCAGTGGCAGCCGGAGCCAATTTTGTACAATGTCAACTCCTCTTCAAAGGACCCTTAGGGGTGGCCCTTAGTGAGACCG
>QEPC01011998.1:3350575-3362211 GCA_003113815.1 Sphenodon punctatus | reverse complement strand
TGTCTATTGTATTACTTTGTAAACTGCCAGGTACACTGCTGGTGCTATATAAATGTTTGTTAATAATAATAATAATAATAATTAATTAATAACCTAGGGAGATACAAGGGATAAATAACATGCAAGAGGATGCGAAGTCTCAGGTGCATGTGCTTGGCTTGGTTGTGGTTAGGCAGGAGTCTGCAGGGAGGGCAGACAGTAAATATTGAAAGGAAAGTTCGAACAGGCATTGGGAAAGGTGGCGAGGAAGAGGTGGGGTTTGAGGAGGCATGTGTGAGTGAGGCCTCTGCTGGAGACCCTGTAAAGCTAAATTTGAAACCCTACTACTGTGTCAGGTTGTGAAAATACTGGGCTAAGATGGACCATTGGTCTGACTAAGTTAGGCAGCTCTATATGTGAAACACAACCAATGGAGTGAAATTCATACTCGTGACCTTTTGTGTGCCATAGCTCAGAGAACATTCTCCAAGGCTAACAATGCAACTCCAGCCCCAGGACTGCTGACACAGAGAGCTCTGGTACCGGTATACTCCTGTTCGTTTTATGGAAGGGAGATTGAATTTGGTTGCCATACTAAAACTTTACCCTTAGGCATGGAAGGCTCTGGGGTTCAACTGATTTAATTTTGTTTGTTAACCTGCTGTCTAGCTCAGTACAGCCAACCACAGACATTAAAAATATCATGAGTCAGATCCTAAATATTGCCTTAAAAATCATCAGTTTGTTTAACCGGTCTTTTCATTTGTATTTTGAGCCCTTAGGTTATTTTATTGTTTTCTAATCTTTTCTTCACACTCGCATGGGGTAGAAACCTTTCACTTTGAATGAAGATAGAGATGCTCATTTAACTGCATCCCTCCAGGAGCTGGGACTTTAAGAAAATCATATTGTGAATCTTGCAATCAGGTGGGGTGGCCTTAGAAGTTGCAGGTCCTTGGGCAAAAATAAAATCCATGGGGGGCAGGGCATAACTATGCCCCCATAGCTACACCCCTGTAACAACTGGCATGCTGGTGCTTGCTTAGGAAGACAAAAGAGTCAAAAGACATGTTTGTGGACTCTAGAGCTGGTTTTACAAGAGCGGGTCGCAGTCGCGTGACCTGCTCTCGCGATTTTTCCAAATCCCGCAAGGTGGGATTAGACGTGACAATGGATGCAATCACGTGCATTAAAGGCGGGCGGGTGTTGTTTGTCAACCGTGAAATAAATACCTCACACATCGAGGTTTTTAATTCACAGTCGGCAAACAATGCGCATCTGCTTTTAATGGGCGTGATCGCATCCATCATCACGTCTAATCCCGCCTCGTGGGATTTTTGAAAAATGCTATGGAACTCCCTTCTCCCAGAGGTTTGTTTGATCCCAAGCGGTGGAAGACTTTTTTGTTTATAAAGGCATTTGATGGGCAGGAATAGGGATTGGGTGGGGTGTTTGGGGGGAGGTCGGGATTGGAGTGGGTAGTTTTGAGAGGAGGATAGGGCCCAGGAGCATGAGGAAAGAGAGTAGGAAAAGCAGTACTGTTGTTGTGGCTCCTGGGATCCTGCAGGGTCGGTAGCTCCAAGGCTTCAGGGGTAGGGCTTCCTGTGGGGCCCCTCAAACCATGGGGCCCACAGTAACTGCCCCTATTCTCCTGACTAAGGCCAACCCTGCTTGCAATAAACTCTTGCAGGCTGACCCCAATGGCAACTATTTTAAAGAATAAAAAGGGAAAGTTAACAAAGTCTTTTATCCCTCTTAAAAGGTCTGTAAAAACACTTCCCAAGGAAACGAGGAGTTATGCATGCAAACAGGGAGAGGGCTATGCTCTGGAGTGCCTAGCTTTTCAGCTTTAGCCTTTCCTGTGCAAATCAATGCTCTATTGAATCTACAACCAGACAGGCTAGATCCAGCACAGAGTTGAACATCTCTCATTCCTTTTAATTGGGGATATTATCCTTAAAGCCCATTTGTGACCATTTAAGTGATCAGACTACTAAACAGGTAGCAAAAAACCCAACTAAAAACAGCCTTCAACATTAAAGTGTATTTTAAGTGTCAAGTGGAGATGGGAGTTAATCTTGACTGTGAGAACAAAAATCTACAAACCCAGGCTAATAACCAGTTGGCCTTTTCAAACAAAATACACAGCTGCTGCTTCTTTCTTCACTATCTAACAGAAGCTCATAGATTCTATTCCCCAACAAGTTTTCCATCAAGTGCAAAACTTTTGCAAGCACAAGAATCTTATGTCCACAGGAAAGCTGAAAATGTCTTTTTTCTCTCCCTTTATTCTCTGCACACTTGGATTGCTCATTTTCCTAAAGCTACTGACTTTTCAGCTACAGGCTATGACTTATCCCCTGACAATGCTAGTCTCTGCGATAAATTGTTCAAAGTCAGACCTGGGGCTGTCTCAGTTCATAGAATATCTAGGTCTTATATCTTCTCTAAACTTGCCTTCTTTTATTTTGTAATAATAATTTAAAATAATGCTGCCTGAACTCAGATGAAATAGAATTCATTCCTTGTACTAAGTTGCAATTTACTAATAGGGCTTTGGTGAGTTCCTAAAATTGCCAACTCCTGCTTGCATTGAAAATAAGGTACGTGCATATGAAAATAAAACAACCCATTAACAAAATTAAAAATGTTATGTAATGCAAATACAAGAGGCTTTTCAGCCCCATGGCATATCAGTGCTGCATCACAGAATAGCAATGGCCTGCCATTCTATTGTCTACCTGGGCTTTCTTACTTTGATACTTGGAGGCTTCTCAGCTGCCCATTCTTAAGGAAGGGCTGAACTGGGAGGATTTCCACCACCTGAAAGCTGGGAGAGTAAACTAAACAGACACACACAAAATGAGCTTGCAGGTAACGGCTGTCTTGGTTTTCAGACTGTAATTATTTAGCATTGCTTAGGCCGTTTTGTTAGGGCAAGAATGGGGAACCTTTTCCCACCTGTTCCTGCAGGCCATTTTGAGAAGTAGTACAAGCTCTATGCATGGCTGGGTAGGAGCTGAGAATAAGGGGTGCTTATGGAGTATACTCAGGATGTGGGAAAGAAGGGGATGGTCCAGAAGATTAATAGATCCATGCCATGAATGCATCCTCTACCCATAAGCAGCACATGTCCTCATCTCTCTCTTCCCCTGAGCTTAAGAGCAGGGACTGGATCAATGGGTCAGATCCAGGAACTGGAAAAAGCACAAATAAAGAAACAGCCATGGGCTGGAGGCTTTAAAAAAACAACGTTGTCCTTGCTGCAGGCGCTTGAATTTCAAGCAGATTTTTCCCCCCCAAAAAATGTGCAATCCTTCTATCTAGAAGGAAAGAATGTGGCAACATGCTAATATGAAGAGAGATGTCACTGGGGAAAGGTTTAGGAGCTGAGGGAGTGGCAAGAAGTTTGGGTTAGCTTTCTTTAGGTCTAGGAGCAAATTGAATGGAGAAAAGAATTTTGAAACTGTATTTTTGTTATAATAATAGGCCCTTTTCACACAGACACTGTAACACTGATAAAATGGGTGTTACATTTTATTATACGTGTTGCAGGGCACACAGAGCACACCTGCAGCCCTGCCACATGTATAATAAAAATGCAATACCCATTTTATCAGTGTTAGAGTGTCTGTGTGAAAAGGGCTATTTCTACAGCACACCTCCTTGCCAAATGGTACTCAGGGAGCTTCATAACATGAGTACAATAAAATACAAGTATGGGGAAACTTTTCCCTCCAGTAGCCACTTTGAAGATTATTATACACTTCCAGGGCTATAGGGGTGCATAAGAGGAAGGTCCAGATCCTGGATAGGGTGGTCCGATATCAAATTTAGGAGGACGCTTACGAGAAATACAGATTGCAGGGCTGTGTTTCCCCTTGATCGAGGGGAACAACCTTTCCAAAGTTCAAATGTGTGTACAAACTGTGAAATGATTAAATTGCTTATAACATCAGGACCCTTTATCCAAACTTCCTGAAAATTGTCAGGGATGATCCCTTTTAGGATGGGTACAAGGAATACAAATTTCACCCATATTGCATAGAAAACAAAGACGTTATAGCTGCAAATGTGTGCATCAACCACAAAATGTCAATAGCTTGAAGAATTGGGACACTTTATCCAATCTTTATGAAATCTGGCATGGATGATCCCTTGGATAAGTGGTACAAGCAGTCCATAAATTGGATACAGAATGAAGAAATTACAGCTGGAAATCAATTTCCCATAGAAATCAATGGGAAAACAAAAATGAAGTTCAATAATGAAAACAAATTTATATATAATGAAAGCATGAAATTCGAAGCTACATAATAACAAAATAATAACAAAATTACAAATTCAGTAATGGGTCCCTGGTGCACACCCCTAGCAATGCATGGGTAGGGGGGCACACCCAACACACACCCATTCCTGCCTGTTTAAATCCCTCCACACACACTCACAGGACGTGCGTCAGCACTCCACATGGCAAACACAGATCCACCTCCCAGCCATGCCCGTTTAGAAACAGTGATAGTCAGGGCCTATACTATTCAGGTCCCTAAAGACCAGCAGCACAATCTTAATTCCTCTGCCACTCTACAGGTAACCAACGCAGAAAATACAGAGCAGGCATAGGGTGGCCAGATTCTGAAAAAGCTGCAAGTGACAGAGGGTAATTTTAGACGTGACGGGCCTGAAGGCCCACCACGCTCAATCACGGACCGGGATCCCTTTCAGATTTTAGACGTTACGAGACCACGGTCAACCACAGTGAATCCCCTGTGGTGACTGTTTCAGATCCCAGTCAGGAATCAGTCCAGCCGTCCTTCAGACATGCCGACCTGATTCCTACAGGGAATCGGGGAGGGGGAGGGGCTGTGTGGCGCCCCGAGCTCCCCCAGCCAGCCACCTTCTGGGAGATGGGCAGGCGCAGTGGCCAATCCGGCTGCTGCGCCCAATCTCGTCCCGTAGTCGGGACCACAATCCAGCAGGGCTGAAGGTAACAGATGTTACCTTTGGCCCTTTCTGGATCGTGGCCCATCCAACCATGGTTGGGGCTCGATCCCACCATGATTCTGGACCTCTGGGCGGCCAGAGGTCCAGAATCATGGGGTATTTTCAGACGTTACAATCCCACGCTCAACCACGGTGAATTCCCACATGGTGAGCAAGGGACTGTAACATCTGTTGGCCCGACAAGAGATTCCCACCAGATGTTCACCCCCGTGAATCACGGGCAGGAATCTCTTTGACCACACAAACGGCTGTCCCGCCCGGACCATCGCCGTTTGCGTGGTCAAAGAGATTCCCGCCAGTGATTCACGGGGGTGAACACCTGGCGGGAAGCTCACGTTCGGGCCAACAGACGTGATGTTCCCATGCTCAACCACGGGGAATTCACCATGGTTGAGCATGGGATCGTAACGTCTGTCCCCTGACCATGGTCCGGAATCAGCGGCCGTGCCGATCACTGATTCCGGGCCGTGGTCAATGCCCTGGGGGCGGGTGGGTGCTGCAGCCGCATTGGTCATGGCACCCTCCTGTCTCCCAGAGGGCGGGCAGCCTAGGGAGCGTGGGGGGTGGGGCTGTGTGGCCGCAGTTGAGCACCGCAGCCCCGCCCCCCTCCCGATTCCCCACCGGAATCAGGCAGCACGTCTGCTGGCTGTGCCGTTTTGATCCCGGCGGGCGATCAATAGGTGATTCCATGACGGGGCCAATACTGGCCCCGTCACGTCTGAAAATACCCATGGTCAATTTGATTCCCACCAGAGGTTTACCGTGGTGAACCTCTGGTGGAAATCAAATAGACGTTATGGGACAAACAGCCACCACAGGGGATTCACTGTGGTTGATCGTGATCTTGTAACATTTAAAATTACCCAGAGAAGCATGACTGGAAGCCCATAGAAGAGGGAATTATAAAATTAAAACCTTGAGGATATCAAGGCATGGTCGCTGTAACAAGGTTAGCCTGAAATACATACAGGCAAAGCTTACACAATTGTGGAGGTGGTGGCAGTGAAGGGGTGTGACCTGTATAGAAAGTGTTTGCAAAGCTTTCCTGTAATTTAAACCTAGTGCTCTCCAAAAAGTTTCTCTTGGGGGGGGGGGGAGTGACTATACCCCCAGAGTCAAAATTTCAAACCACAAAGCTTGAATGGGTTTGAAATGATACAGTTCACACACTACACAGACAGGGCTGTAGTAGCTGCTGTCAGAGGCACTGGAGCTGTCGAATTCCTGAATCAAAGCAGAAGGTTTGGCAAGATAACCTTTGAGGTCCCTTCCCACTCTATGGGTAAAAGCATATGTGATGTTGGCCCAGTTTAGGCCCAGTTCAGTCCAGCATCATGGCAGGCCGTCTGTTTTCAGCCCACCATATGTGGGCCTGATTTCTATCCAAGCCAGGCTGGACCCGGGCAGGGAATGTGGGCCCGATATGAGCCAGGTCCACAGTCCTTGCCTGGCTCCCATCCAGCTGGGGTAGAGTAAATGAGCCAGGCGGGAATGTATGTTCCCGGCCCAACTTCTATTGGCGTCTGGGGTTTGACATGGCGGCAAGCCATGGCTGTCCATCATGACAGGGGGCAGGGCAACATCAAGAATGTGGCCGAGTGGCTGGGAAGCCCTCCCCTCCACAGGGTGGGACAGAAGTGCCTCTGGGACATCTGGTAACACCCTATTAGTCAATCCGGTTCACTCATCCCTAGTCTGTATGTTTGTTCACATATCTGTATATGTCCAAGTCAAAGGGAAACATTACACTTACACAAGACATATTTCAGAAAGTGAATATTTCAACCAAGAACTCACTGTGTCTGGTGGATCAGCCCAATACTGTTGATCTGTACATTCAAAGGACATCACAAGACGGCTGAAATGGGTAGCACATTTGCTATGTACAGGTAATACCCGCAATTTCAAGTAGTTTGTCAGGTGCCCGATCAGTACCCAAGTACCAAGTCGGGCACCCGATTACCTAAAAATACCAGGTATTACTGTTATGGAGTTACTGATTTACTGATTGGAAAACCAGTACAGAAACTCAAAACACTGGTACCAGAAGTCAGAAAATCGCTACTAGAAGTTGGAAAAATTTTGGTAAATCTGGTAGTTGGTCAGATACTATTAAGGTACCAATTAGTACCTGATGTTGCTGGGTCAGATACCGTAATTTTGATGGGGTATACCTGCTTTGTGGGTCTTGTGGGCTCTGCACAAGACACTTTGTAGAGTTCCAAGACGCCCTTCCAAAGGCACAAAACACTAGAATATTGTATCGTGTAGATCTGCTAACATTTTCTGAGACTTAAAAATGGTGGATGTCGCACATGTAAAAACCTTTGATTCCCCCACTTTTGTCAGCTGGGACTGAGATAATGAGCAGTAAGCACAATACAAGTGAGAATAAAAACCTTAAGTTTCATAGCGACAAATTCAATGGTGACATGAACGGACAGTGTGAATTTATTTTCAGGGAGCAAATTCTACTTTGATGTTCTCTTGGCGTAAATGGGGAATAATCTGGCCCTGAAACTCTCCTGAAATTCTTGTTCATCAAATGAAGGAAACATGTTGTTCAGCTTTTTTTGAACTTTCTAGACTGATGGGACATTTATTATGCTGCGTCCCGCTCCACTCTTACTGCATCTGTTTGTTAATCACGTAAGGTAGCTAATTCTGCCAAATGAGGACATCGCCTCCCAACATAGCGAAGCAGCTGAAAAGCAGTTTTCATGCAGAAATAACACAAGTGGCTTTCCATATTCATGTCTTTTAAAGCTTGTACGGGTTTTATTTAAACTGTGAGACTCAAGAAGCCAGACTGTAATACTGGTTCTGAGTCTGGGCCTGGAAGTTCAATAGGAACTGAGTTTGCTCCAAAATTCACAGTATCAGGCCCTCCAACCTTATCTATGTCTTTAGACTTGCAAGCATCTATATTTCTGCATTCCTGCCACAAGCCTGTTTTTCAGGGTCCAGAATACCCACAGCACCAGCTGACGTCAAATGGAACAGTGGGGGCTCAGCTCCTTTGAGAGACGATGTATTCTAGTGGAAGAGCATTGAACTTGGACCTTGGAGACTAGGGTTCAAATCTTGTCTTAACCTTGAACTCACTAGGTGGATTTGGGCAAGTCACTATCTCTCAGCCTCAGTTCCCCAACTGTAAAACAACCTACTTCAGAGGGTTCTTGAGAGACTGCAGAAGGTAAGGATTGCAGTGCACTTTAAGGAAGAACATGAGAAGTGCCATACTGGGTCAGACCAATGGGCCATCAAGCCCAGTACTTGTCTCTGACAGTGGCCAATCTCAGTTGCTTGGTGAAAGTACCCAACAGGTTACTATAGGCCCGGGCAATCCATTTCCTGTTGTTCACTCCCAGCTCCCAACAGTAAGAGGTTACATTCCCCAAACCGACTGGGCTATAGCTGCTAATGGACCTATCCTTCAGAAACGTATTCAACCCTTTCTTAAACCCAGTTATACTACTGCCCTTGCCCATGTCCGCTGGCAACAAATTCTACAACTTAATTGTGTGTTGAGTGAAAAAAATACTTCCTTTTATTTGTTTTAAATCTGCTACCCATTCGTTTCACGGAGTGTCCCCTAGTTCTAGTACTATTTAAGAGAGTGAATAACCCCTCCCTATTAACCAGTTCCACACCACTCATCATTTTATAAACTTTTATCATATCCCCTGCCAGTTGTTTCTTCTCCAAGCTGAAGAACCCCAACCTATCCAACCTCTTTTCATAGAAGATATGTTACATATCCCCTTATCATTTTTGTTGCCCTTCTCTGTACCTTTTCCATTTCTACTATATCTTTTTTGAGATGGGGCGACCAGAACTGCACATGATATTAAAGGTGCAGTCGCACCATCGATTTATATAGTGTCATTATGATAATTGCAGTTCTATTCTCTATCCCTTTACAAACAATTCCTAACATTCTGTTTGCTTTTTTTGCATGCCGCCACACACTGAGCTGAGGATTTCAGTGTATTGTCCACAATGATGCCAAGGCCCTTTTCCTGAGTGGTAACTCCTAATTTAGAACCCAGCATTGTGTACATAAAGTTTGGATTGTTTTTTCCTATATGCATCACTTTGCAACTGTCCACATTAAATTTCATCTGCCATTTAGATGTCCAGTCACCCAGTCTCTCAAGTTCCTCCTGCAATTCTTCACAGTCTGTTCATGTTTTTTAACTACCTTGAATAACTTTGTGTCATCTGAAAATCTGATCACCTCACTCCCCTTTCAAGATCATTAATTTATTTAATAAATTTATTTATTTATTTAATAAATTTTTATCCCGCCCCTCCTGCAACGCAGCTCGGGGCGGCTTCCAACATTAAAATAATAAAAATACAATAAAATACAATAAAATACACCGGTCCTAGTACAGATCCCTGGGGCACTCCACTATCTACTTCTCTCCATTGCCCTAAAAGTGAGCTATCAATGATAATTAGGGCTACAAATTTGTCATGGAAATTTTCTTTAAAAGTCATGAGTTGGTCATGGCAGGAATGAGAAAAAGTCACAGAAAATTCATGGGTAATTTTAAAAAAAACTTTTATTCAATATTGTATTTTGTAACACACACACCCCTTAGATTGCAAACCCAGGAATTAGATTGTAACCAACCCAGCACAGAATAGAAGGAGGAGGAAAACATACCCCACCCATTAGATTGTAAACCCAGGGATTGTAAAGCCTTTGAAAGCCCCAGGCTTAGATTGTAAGTGCGAACAGAACCTAGTTCGGAAATTCGGTTTGGTTCAAAAATTGAGTTTGATTCAGAAGTTCTGTTCGGTCGACCAAACTAGTCGAGTTCGGTCAAATTCGGAACTTCTGAACCGAGTTCATGCATTCAAAACCGGTGTTTAAAGCTGTTTTTGGCTTTCCGAACTGGTTCGGATTCGACCGAACAGTTCGGTCGAATTTGAGTTCAGTTTGGAAGTTCGGTTCGGTCGACCGAACTAGTCAAGTTCGGTCTGAACTCCGAACTTCCGAACCGCGTTCGCACTTCCCTACAGAGGAAATGCTGCCATCTCCTCCTGGGCACCTCTTGAAGCTCTGATAACAGTAACATTCTCTGCCTCTGATCCCGCAGCCACAC
Source organism: Sphenodon punctatus (assembly GCA_003113815.1). Taxonomy (NCBI): domain Eukaryota; kingdom Metazoa; phylum Chordata; class Lepidosauria; order Sphenodontia; family Sphenodontidae; genus Sphenodon; species Sphenodon punctatus. The sequence continues at coordinate 3,352,111 of QEPC01011998.1, read as the reverse complement.
CGTGCTGTGCCGCCACTTGACCATGCCCAAAGGTCTGCCCTCCACAAGAAACAACACTGATGAGGGGTTTGGAGCTCCAGGGAGAAGATGTGGCTTTACCCAATGGTGCCCGGGAATGTTATTATCACCGGCATCTTGCCATGCTGCCATGTCTCCACAGCCAGGTTCGGGTTTGGAGCTCCAGGGAGACACCATGGATCTTCTTAACACCTTTGAGCGTGCTCTTCTCACCAGCTTCTTGACAGCTCTGCTCTTCCGTTTGGGAGAAATCTCAAAAAACTTGGGAAAATCACAGAAGTCATCGGAAGATCTCAAAAGTCATGGAGGGAGGCAAAAGTCACTAAAAACATTACTTTTGTCATGACCGTGACAAATTCTTAGCCTTAATGATAATAAAAGCAAGGCCCATACTGCCACTGAGCACTTGGGTGGATCTGCAGGGCAGAATTTTATGCAAACTCTGAATTAATTTATTTAAATTTACATCCTACTCTTTCCCCAAGGCTTAGAGCATGATGCAACATTAAAATCACATACAAATAATGCTACAAAACATATCAAAATCCACATAAAACCTCCACAGCCAACCCCTATCCGCACATGCCAAACATTGGACCAAATATAAATGCCTTACTTCTATTGTAGAGTTAGCTTTCTGTTGAATAACACACAGCAGAAGTTTCTTCAAAACAGAACTTTACTAAGAACTCAGAAGACATGCTTCCATACTATACAGACTGCATAGGACAAGATGGACAGAGAGAGGAGACTAGGGATGGGCGAACGTGGTTCGGAAGTTCGGAGTTCAGCCCAAACTTGGTCTGTTTAGATGACTGAACCCAAACCCGAACCCATCGAACCGAACTCGAACCGAACTACAAACCTAATGAACAGTTTGTTCGTGTTTGGCCACGTTTGGTTGAGTTCAGGTGGGAAAAACGTGACTGAAGGCCCAGGGAGGGGGAGGCAGCTGAGGAGCAGACTTCCTGGTACCGGGGGATGGAGAGGCTTGGAGTAGCAGCCAGTGTGCCCAATCACCTTTCCTTTTCGACTGAACACTGGCTTCACAGTCTGTGATTGGCCAGGGGCTAGGCTGCACAGAGCCAATCGGGCCTTGCAGTAAGGCGGGAGCAGCAAGTCACAAAACTCTTTGCCCTGCTCCCCTTCCAACACCTTCTGAGCCAGCCACTGATCCTGTCAACAGCGTTTTCAGAAGGCTCCCTGACTCCCAGCAGTTTGCTTCCCTCATCCATTCGCAATCCTCCTCCTATTTCACCCATCTAACAGATTTACCTCCCTATTACAATTTAGTTAGATTATATTAGATAGATTTAGCAGTTATTTTTATTTTTTACACCTCCCTGTGTTCTATCTCCCTACCCTCCATTGAATCCATTCCTTTCCCTCTCCCTCCATATTCCATATTCCATCCCTCATTCCCTTCCCCTGGTTTTTGATTTATTAGAGTAGGATTAGATTGATTTAGGTTTTATTTCAGTTTCTGTACCCCTCCCTGTGTTGTTTTGAGCTGTCTGT
>QEPC01011998.1:3314061-3330440 GCA_003113815.1 Sphenodon punctatus | reverse complement strand
CTGCAATGCCTGCTGGGGGATTTCTGGGTGCTGCAATGCCTGCTGGGGCTTTCTGGGCGCTGCAATGCCTGCTGGGGGATTTCTGGGTGCTGCAATGCCTGCTGGGGCTTTCTGGGCGCGGGCGTGCACCTTTGGCTTGTGGCTATGGGGTGGGGCCCTGCTCACCTGGAGGGTGAATCCCATCTCCTCCCATCACACATGCATGGAGCAATGGGCTCCAATGCCCGATGCTCCATGGGTGGAGATGGGTGGAGGTGAGTGTGCACCCATGGGAACGGACGCACACCCGCCTCCACCCAACGCAGCTGCAAACCCATCCCCCCAACTCACCATGGTCTAAAAGGGCCTGTGTCACTTCCCCTCTCTGTAGGAGTCCCCAAGGCTCTGTCCTGGGCCCTCTTCTCTTCTCCCTCTATACTTTATATGGCTTTAACGTGTATATGGCTTTACATGCATGGCTTTAATGTCACTTTAATATGTCTCTAGCATGTATATGAGGCCACTCGGGGAGGTCATATGCAGCTGGGGGGTTCATTGCCATCAGTATGCTGATGACACCCAGCTGTATTTGTCCTTTTCATCCAACCCAGGCCTGACTCTCTCTTTGCTGTCCCGGTGTTTGGCTGCTGTGGGGGACTGGATGAGGTTGAGCCGACTGAAGCTTAATCCCGATAAGACAGAGGTGATGTTAGTGGGCAGGACCGGTGATCTGAGTGAGGAGGTTTCCCCATTATTGGTGGCATCCATTCTCCTTTGGTTCCATCTGTGCAGAGCCTAGGGGTGTTCCTGGATTCACAGGTGTTGGCTGTGGCCAGGGGCACCTTTTGACAATTATATCTGGTGAAAAGGCTCCGACCATATGTCTCAGACTTTGATCTCTACACTATCATCCAGGCATTCCTCACCTCAAGGCTAGGAGGCAGGCCGCAGGGAGCACATAACACCTGTGCTCTGGGCACTGCACTGGCTACCTACTGTCTTCCGGGCCCAATTCACGGTGCTGGTGTTGACTTCTAAAGCCCTTCACAGCCTGTGCCCTGTTTATCTGAGTGATCGCCTCACCCCCTGGGTGGCCCCTGCAGTCATCTGGGGGCACCCTCCTGGAGGTCCCATGCTATTGGTGGGTCCAGACGGACAGGAGGGCATTCTCGGCAGCCGCATCGTCGCTTTGGAATTCTCTTCCAGTAGAGGTTCACCTCAGCCCAGACCTTCTCACCTGCCAATGGAATTGTAAAACCTGGCTCTTCCACCAGGCGTTTGGGGGGGGGGGGGGGGGGGGGGGGGGGGGGGGGGGGGGGGGGGGGGAGGGAGGTAGGTTGGGTAAGATGGGTTGGGGGTTTTATTTTTCATTTTTATACACAAGCCAGAGTTGTAGTAAGGTTTTTTTAATTATTATTTATTGTATATTATTGTTGTTTTATATTTGTAAGCCGCCCCAAGTCACTTCAGCGAGAGGGGCAGAGTAAAAATGGAAACTAAACTAAACTAAACTAAAAACTTTATCTCTAGGTAAACTATTAGGGGAATTAGTTCCTTCAAAAACTATTTGTGCCACAATCAGTCAGCTTCAGTGTTAGTCAAGGGCCACCTGTGCTGTAACCACCTACCCTCCCACTTCAGCCGCCTCAGGTCCTCCATATCCCAAGGGGACGTATGTTAGTGGTGGCAGCACACAACTGGGTGCAACTGTGTCAATGGTCATGGCTAATTTGACAAACCAGCTAGTCCATTGACAGAGAAGCCATTAAGGTCTCTCTAACCAAACCCCTCAGCTGAGGTTAGGATTGACTCATCAGACGTTGCTAGTGACGAGTGTCCTCACGGAAGCTGCTGACAACTGTGATGTATGATGCTGCAATGAAGGAAGAATTTAAGTGCTAAACATAACAGCAAGCTCTTCAAGGCTCAACAAGACTTCAGGAGTCATACAGACATTAAGGGGGCTTCCACCTGTGACATATCCCCTCGCAGCCTCCTGTTCTGTATATATTATATACACAGCACAAGAACAGCTATCAGATAAGTGCAGGTTTGAAACTCCAGGAAAAAAGTGAGACTGCAGTCTGCAAGCCTAGGTTTGGCTCCTCCTCCCATAGCCAACTGTGTACATGTGGACCCACTGCCACCTTCATGGGTAACAGAGAACAGAACAGTTCCTTCCTGCCACAAAGTGTTTCAGTACAGACAAGGGTTCCCTGCTCCCCACACAAAAAGCAGCTTTCTAAACCCGCATCTACAATGAGTCGCTGCAGGGGGGAGGGCATTCCCTGCTTCCGCCTAACAGCTGACCAGCAGGGACCAGGGAATCGTGCCTCCAGCAAATCACCCCACTCTCAGCACTGAATCCCCACTGAAGGCAACTCTCCCAGTTCAATGGTAGCATCCCCAATGGGAAAAACCTGGGGCTACTGTCAGCCGAGCAGTGGAAGCACTCACGAACTGGGCAATGCATCATGTGTGCAGTCTACAGGAGTCCACACGTACCTCCGCCCCTTGCTCCATGGGTAGATAATTATGTGGAAGTTCCCTAAGGTGCAGTCTACCCCGTACAAGTAATAAGCAGCCATGGCAGTAGCAGAGTGTGTGTTGCCTTCGCCCCGCCCTCTGTGTGACAGAAGAGAGTGTACAAAGGCATAATTTTCACACTTCTCATCCATTTCATGAAAATTATCTTACTTTGTGAAAGACAGAGATGAAACCTTGTCTCAAAGATATGGTCATTTTGATACTTGTTACCCCCTCAAAATTTTGTAATTTTGATACTTTGTTCACACGAAGATCAAAATATGGTGGAGGGAACAGGGCATGGAAGGTTGAAAAAGGCAAAATATCCAGTCTCTGGTAATTTTGATGTAAAATTAACTATTTTGGGGGGGAGGGGGGAATTGCTGAGGTCCCACAGCAATCGTGTCCATAACACTTAATTAAGGCAGAGTAAAAATGGCTTCAAATTAAACTGCAAGTATTGTTTCACGATGCTCCATGAAAAGAAAGTGTCCATTTTCTACACAACATCAATTCAAGTACTCAAGAAGAGCTGAACAAATCTCCAGTACAGATGCCCTACCATTAGGCTCCTTGACCATACAGTTGTAGTATTACTAATTTAAATTCTTGAAATGATGCACATCTGAACGTCGACCTAGGGACCTAGGCTTAGCAAGGGACCAAACCTAAAGCCAGAACAGCCTAAGCTTGTCATTTTTTTAAAGAGCCAATCCTGCCATATGTTTACTAGTGATATAATTGTCTATGCAATACTCAGTCTGCTATGGATTTTGCACCAGCTGTCAATAGAGTTCAATCATCATAGATCCCAGATAATTGAAGCTCTCTATCTGCTGTAGGGCCACTGTTATCAGCGGTGATACTTGGGTCAGTAACAATAAATAAAGGCCTGATCATGCTTCCTTTGAAAATCAGTGGTGTAGCCTCCAATTGACTTGAGTGGTAGCAGGATCACTAGTCCTGACCCACGTCCTCTAGGCTATGAAATCATGAATCGCTGCCAAGTGTCTAGTCTGAGGTGAAATGTCAACCTCAGCTCTATTTTGATTGGATATTAGGACATGTATGAAAAGGGGGGAAATGCCACATTAAATTCAGTGTCTTTGATGGTTACACAGCAGATTCTGCAAAAATAGTTTACACACAACATGGTTCAGTATGGATCTACACTAAGTCAAAAGGGTCAGAGAAGATAGAAAACTAAGATATGAACAAAAGGAATAAGTTATGTCAACTCAAACAGGCAAGAGTAACAGCATCTAACAGTGGGGGGTTTGGTTGGAAACCACTTATTGTAGAAACAATTGGCAGGTGGACAGGACAGTGCTAATGACATCAGTCAGTTACTGAGCAAGCCCTCTGCATTAGGGAAACTCACACAGAACTACTACCTCCACAACAAGTGTATTCCACCTTGCTTCAGAGTGGGATGGGGGACCAACCAACCATTGCCATTTTTCATGTTTTTCCAGCAACAAGAATTTAAAAACTTTTGTAATTTCCATTTTTCTTTTCATAAGACTGAATTTTTACACACAAACCCAATTTTTTGCTGTTTAACTTTTTTCACAAATAAAAAAATCCCCACCACCAACAAACATGTTTTGAATGTGAGGGCAACAAGAGGCATCTGCTTTGAGAAAGAAAAGAGGTAGGGTTCTGTTGCCCACCTGCCTTTGGTTTACACAGAGAAATACGCGTAAACCAGAACTTAAGCAGAATACTCTTGAGTTTGGGGCCAGATCCAGATTCAAACTTTGTTGGTCAGCGCTCAATCTAGTCAACCGAGTAGCAGTCCGAAGTGAAGGTTGGAAAGCTCTTACCCTCCTGATTTCCCAAAGCCCTGCACCCCTGATCCATTGGTGCTAGAGCCAGGCCTGGATCTACCGCAGCAACATGGAAGAGCACCATTTTGTCTCATGTTTCCAACATGTTATATTTGCCCAGAGACTGGGGAAGGCAGTAGCAACTCTGCCTGCCCACTTCCCCCATTATCTGGAAATCCAAAGGCCAGCAGGCAGCAGGGTAGCACAAGGAAGCAATCCCTCTGCTAATCTCATTTTCCCACACCTCTGTGATGGCTGCAAGATCAATACTGTGGAGATCGCAAGCTCAAAATTATGGAGGAGCCAGTTCCTCTACCCCAAACACATGGTAGATGTGTCCTCTCTATTTCCCTGCTACCATGTTTATGGTCCTGTCTCTAGCTATTTTCTGTGCACAGGAAAATATTTGTGGCACTGCCACTGGTTTGGTTGGTCTCATCGACATTCGGTGACTTAGTTACAAATAGCCAAATCTTGTTCATTTCAATGGAGACTTCCACAAAGAAGACTGACACGCACATTGTGCAATTGTGCATTCCCATAATGACCTTACTTTTGTTCTTAATAATAACCACCTATAGAGTGCTCTTAAGCAAGCAAGGTACTCAACAATCATCTCATGGATCCTCACAGCATCCTCGTGTGGTAGGTAGGTCCATATCACTAATTCCATTTTACAGAGGGAGAACTGTAGCTCAGAAATAGTGACTTGCCCAATGCCACCTATGACACCCATGGTCGATAATGGATTTGAGTTTAGGTCTTCTGGCACCAAATCTTGGGCTCATGCCAGCTCTAAAGGCCATCCTGACCAAAGAGATCTATTTTCTCTTTGCAAACAGAAGAATACAGCACCAGCTGAGTCAGAAATTCCAAGAAATTCCAGTTCTCTCATGGTTTGGTCATTTTACCTGTAGCTAAAATTACAAAGCAAAGAGATGAACAAAGATAGAAAATAGTTTGGAACTTGAGAACAAAAAGTTTGAATGAGAATTTTGTACTAGTTCATATATTATCAAGACCAAATTGCCCTTCTCCTAGAGAAACACAGACAGGAAGTAACAATCCCTGCATTTGACAGGTTAGCAGTAATTCTGATGGTCTTAAAAAAAACTAGCTTGTTTTAGTATTGTACCTGTTTAATAAACTCCTACCATTGCAAGGGATCTGTTACCAGGGCAGTTATATAGGTAACTCATATTCACAACTCCCTTAGCAGAATAATGTCTTCCACAATGGTATTTTAGCAAGACATTCACGAGGGGTACATCAGATGCTCTGAAGTCAGTTTTGTGAATCACAAAGCGGAGGGACAACAGTGTAAAAGGTGCTGGGATTAAAAATATACATAAATGTGGAGAGCAGGGTATATTACAAGTTGTTACTTTTAGAGGTCACATTTTGCTAGAAAAAGGCTCAAAGAGCATGTTTGAAATAGAAATCCAAATTTGCAAGTGAGGTTTCTCTCTGCTGTTATTTTGTCATTAGAGATTTTGTAATGGAACAGTCTATCAGTAAGAACAAGAGACTAGAGGGAAAAACTTATTGGAAAGATAAAACAGTGGAGTGGGTCATTCAAATAGTATAAAAATAAAACTATTTCATTTAAATTTGCGCTGAAATGAGATTTCACGAGAACAGAAAATTTCATCAAAATCCCAGTTCCCAATACCATCTCAATCAAATCAAGAACCTCTTGGTACTCAGTAAAGTCTCGACCAGTATTTCATTTCTCAACTTTCCACTTACCAGGATCCCATTTACTGCCATTTACCACTTTTACTGCTTTGCCATCCATTTCAAATCCTGAGAGGCAATACCACATTTCTTGCACTCCATTTTCCCATGTACTTCCTTGTCACACATTGGCTGGTATGCAAATTCCTTTACTAATCTGCAATCCAGTTGTAGATTGGTCAAAGCAAAAGGAACAACATAGAACAATTCTGATTGGAGACACTGGAGTGGAGATTAAGGGGCACTGATGGGAGGTTAAGGGGTGGGCTATTCTCACAGTGATTGGCCAAGAAATGCAGAAACAACAAACTTGAAAGTAAAACGGTACACATGACAATGCAGTAAGTGGTAAATGAACAGTATGTGGTAAACAGTAAGTGGAAAGTTGGTAAATCGGGATGGTATTAGGGATGTGCAAACGCTGTTCAGAGTTCGGACCGAACTCGGTCTGTTCGGACGACCAAACCGAACGTCTGAACCGAACTCAAAAACGGCTGAACAGTTTGGTCATATTCGGGTGAGTTTGGATGAGTTCAGGGCTGGAAAAACGTGACTGGAAGGCCCATTCGGGTGGGAAAAACATGACTGGAAGGGGGAGGCAGTTGAGGAGCAGACTTCCTGGCACCAGGGGTGGAGAGTAGGGGTGGTCTCAGGGCCAAATAATACCGATACCGAAAAAAATCTTCGAATTCGTTATCGATATCGATAGCGCTCCTTTCAAACGTTTGGCTGAGTTTGGCCAAACCGAACTCCGCCGAACCGAACAACTGAACCCAAACTCGGGTTTCGAACTGAACAACTGAACAGCCGATCAGTCGAACTGTGTTCTGTTCGCATAGCCCTAGATGGTATCGCGTAGTGTTGCAAGAATTGAGAAATTGCATTGGGAAATGGTTTGGAAATTAATCCCAGTTCCCAATATGGCAAAATTTCTCACCAGCAGCAATTTAGCTGCTCATTTCAGCCCTAATTTAAATCTTATATTAAGTTCTAAAAAAAATAGCTAGATCGGTCACTCTGCATCCAGTAGTCATACTTGCTGAAGGACTTGGTCTTAGATCAAGAGTGGTGCTGATGATTCAAAAATGTACATAGCCGAGCAAGGTTGCTGGAATTGAGCATGGCAGCTTTCCATTAGGATGAATAGGACACATGTAGCACATTGGTGTATTTGGTTTACTGTCTATGCTTTTCCCAGGAAGGTGGGAACAACACTGGGCGATAAACAACACTGGGCCATAATAGATGTGTCAAGGGCCCACTGTGGCTGCCTATTGCCCTCCTGGGACAGAGACTCACTAGGACGTTTATTTCCAGGCCACCACGTGTTGGCCTGCTGCTGGCCCAGAACTGGTCCTCCGGATAATCCCGGACCCACAGTCTGGGCCAAGGGCCACCCAGGTGGGCCAACGTGGGACATAACAGGCCAGCACACCTGTTTGTGGTTCCATCCCCATTAGGGATTGGGGGCCACCATGTTCAGATGCCATGCCTGCCCATGATTGGCTGCCATGGCTGCCTATCATGGCTGAGGTGGGCCCCCGGCTGCACATTTGCCCGCTGCACATTTATTCTATTCACCCAACCTACTGGGAACAGGGGAGTGCTCATCGACTGGCCTGGTCAGGCAGATGTCAGTTCCATGCCCTGACCTGATCTCACCAGGGCTGCACTCCCCTCCCAGAGCATGTAGCCGGTGTGCCAGCTGCATGTTTATTATCAACCACTATGAGCGGAAGGAACATATAAAAGAGTGGGATGACTGGCTGAATTTAAAAAGGGGTGGAGCCAATTAACTAAAACATGTGTCTACAGTGCCAAGGAGAAGTCAGTTAAATCTTTAATAAGGCTGGGGGCACAGTCCTCATTGGCATTTCCCAATTTACTTTAATGGCAGAGGATTGTTCTGTGAGTCTTTGAGAGCAGTAATATTAGTCAAACTACATTTTAAATTAACACTGTTTTCTGTTGGAATTCTAACTAATCCCTCTAATTCTTCCTGTCACTGAATGACACAAGTCTACAGCCCTCAAGTTAGTGCTACAGCTGTAGAGTGGCAGATGCACAGACCATCAATATCTCTTACCCACTGCCTGCCACTCACTGCACTGAAAACTCTGCATGGGAATCCTAGGTGTCACCAGGTGAACTGGTAATGTTTAGATGTGTCTTGCAAAATAGCCACCACAATTTACCATCCTATGTTCAAGACCTGCTTGTGGACTCATTACTGGAAATGGAAAAGGAGTACTGGAAGTAATGGAAAAGGAGTACTTTACATACCTGTCAAAAATTATTAGTGATCCCAAATGAGTGGACAATATAGTACAGTTTAAGATACAGGAGAAGTTATACTTTATACTTTATTGCCAACGTGGCCAAAGGCCATTGTAGAAAAGAATACATTAAAATCCAACAAAATTAATACAAATTTCCCACGTTCCGAAACGAAAACACAGCCTAGTCACATATACATGTATATGCAGCCCCAGGGGGAGATCGTGAGAGGGTTTGGGGTGCGATGTCACCAATATGCTGACGATACTCAGCTGTACCTCTCGTTTTTGACCGACCCAGGCCCTGCTGTCTCGGTGCTATCCCAATGTTTGGAGGCTATGGCAGATTGGTTACGGCAGAGCAGACTGAAGCTCAATCCTGATAAGACAGAGGTGATGGTGGTGGGTAGGGCGAGGGAGGTGCCGGACCCTCTGGTGGGGGGTGGGGTCTTCCCTCTCATAGCCCAGCAGGTTTGGAGTCTGGGGGTGGTTTTGGATCCAGACCTCCATCTGGATCAGAAGGTGGAGGCGGTGGCTAAAGCCGCCTTTTGCCGGCTGTATCTGGTGCGGAGGCTGTGCCCATACATTTCCAGGCCCAACCTGGCCACTCTTATCCACATCTTCATCACCTCGAGGATAGACTACTGCAACGCGCTCTACATGGGGCTTCCCTTGGTTCTGGTCCGGAGGCTGAAGCTGGTGCAGAGTGCGGCGGCCCGTCTCCTTACAGGGATGAGGTGGCAGGAGCATATAACACCTGTGCTCTGCACTCTGCACTGGCTGCCTATAGCGCACCGAGTCAGATTCAAGGTGTTGGTGTTGATCTATAAAGTCCTATACGGTCTGGGCACCTCATACCTTGGGGACTGCGTTGCCTTCCGTGCCTCAGGGCGATCTCTGCGATCTGCCGGGGGCGCCTTCCTGGAGGTCCCCCATGTTAAACAGGGGGCCACAATGGAGAGGGCATTCTCGGTAGCCGGGCCACGACTCTGGAACTCCCTCCTGGAGGAAGCTCACCTGGCCCCAGGTCTAATGGCTTTTCACCGAGCCTGTAAGACCTGGCTGTTTGCCCAGGCCTTCAGAGGGGAGGGTGGGAGGGGAGGGGAGAGGGTGGGAGGAATTTTTGAGGTCAGGGGGGGTTTAATCATTTCTATTTGATGATGTTTTAATGTGTTTTAATATTGTTTTATCTGTTGTTAGCCGCCCCGGGTTGCCATGGGCATGGGGGTGGCCAATAAATATAAATAAATAAATAAATATACAGAGGGGAGAACTGTTGACCTTTTATCTGTGGTCCATTAAACACATTGAAAATGCAGAAACTTCTTCCTGTCCTGAAAAGCAATACATAAAAAGGACATAACTGCTGACGTTACAGCAGGCTTTTCATCTGCCAAAAGAAATCTTAGCCACTCAGAGGGTGCTCTACCAGGCAACCGATCCAAAATACCACCCAGCCATATGGCCCTAGGTTTATCATACAGGTGACAATAACATAAAATATGCCCAATGGATTCTACTTCTAAATTGTCGAATGGGCATAACTTCAGATGATAAGGAAGTCCACTGAATCTACCCTCCAACACTCTTGTGGGCAAAGCATTAAACCTAGCGTACATAAAAAGGTACAATTTTCTGAATGAGCTTTGGGTAGCCAGGTCTGACGCAATGCCTCCCTTATCCGGGACCAATTCCCTGTAGCAACCCAATGACTCAAAGGAAGAAAGAGCTGCATGGTCCTCTTGCCTGCTAAGATCTTCCAACCAGCCAGAAATCTCTGCTTTAGCCAATTTCTGTCCCTTGGACAGCATGTCTGGTAAGGCAAATCCCAATGAGCGGATTTTGGACTCAACCTGTACAGTCCAGTAACTTAGATATAGATCTTTCTCCAAATACTGAAATAAACCAAAACCCAATTTCTGGTGTAATTTTGTTCACATCCACAGCCCAGAGGCCGACTTCCAAATTTCGTTTTCCCAGGACGTCAGGCCCAGCTCCAGGCATACAGCTGCTGGGGGAACACCCCTAGGAAGTTAGAGATAGGGATGATCTTCAAAAGTACAAAAGCTCAGTGTGTGGTTGATTTTTGAATGGCCCATTAAAAGGTACAGTCCATTAACAACATTCAGGCCAGACACTCAGATAATGTAGTTCTGGGAGCCTGAAGGGAAGAGTCTGGGGTTAGAAAGGAAGTTGCTCAAAAGTTTGAGCCAGGTAGGCTGCACGATGGTCTGCAAGAGTCTGATGGCCTCTGTGCTATTCCCAGTAAATGACCAGTTATATATATGTTAACAGCACTAGTTGAAACTAAGTATCAGCAGTATCATGAGGCATCTGTGAAGAGGCCAAGGACAAATGGATCATAGAGACTGAGCTATCGACAGCACAACTCCTTCCTGTTATGAAGTCTGCATCTTCGGAGGTCTTTGACACTGCATTGTGAAGAAAGCTGAAATGGATAGCCAAAAAATGATCCACAGTTAATATCTGGTATGCTGGATAGCTTGGTGGTTATTTGGTAACTATCCGGTAAACGTGGAGGTTAACCACCAAACCAGAACACTGGATATTACCGTTTACCTAATTACTGTTTACCAAATTACCGCATAATCAAACCAGTCTGGATAGAGGGAAGGGAGTAAAAAAAAAAAGCCAAACAGTAATTAGACAGTAATGCTGTAAATGGTCATGTGGTAACTGGTAGTCAGTAAACAGTAATCGGTATACAATAATCTGGTTAGCCAGATAGCCAGTGAATACTAAACTGGATACCATTTGGTATCTGATCAGATACTGTGAAAACCACAATATCCAGCCATATACCAGTTAGTAGCGAATACTTGTTTCAGCTCTAGTTGTGAATGAGCTACAGAGCAGTAGGAGGGCAAGGTATTTTTGTTAACTACATTATCCTGTTCTCTGTGAAGCAGGAAAATAAAGCAATAGCACAGCAGCCTACCTCCATATCTGTCTGGAGCCTGCCTGACCACTGCGAGTGAATTGCCCCATATTGGCATTCCGTCAAAATATATGCCAGTTTCCAATAGAGTGGGGGTGTATGCCCAAACCCACCTCCCATAAGCCTTTACTGGCATTAGGATATTCTTCCACTTAGTAGATGAGAATCCCCTGTTTACCTTTCAGGCCAAGCTGGTTGCACTAACTGTAGGCCTCATAGGCCATGAATTCATAACATTTTTGAAGACTGCATGACATTCCGGCAACTGTCTGACTATAATGTTGCACGTGGGTGAGTTTTTGCTCACTCTCTTGCCATGTCTCTCCAAGCAATGCGAGCTGAAAGAGGGCAAGTGTCAGAAACAATATGCAATGGCAATTTCGGAAACGTTGCTGCTCAGAAATGGCACTCTGCCAGCCAAGGGGAAAGAGGAGAAATCATAGCTGTATGCGCAGCGCAGGCACATCTTAACAAAAATTCTACTGAGGAAGCCGAGAGCACAATTCGGAGAGGTGACCTTGCGGGGGATCACAGAAGACTAGTTTTTGCCAACAATTATGAACATGCACAATCAGACTGTGGCTTCATGCCAGTCACTGTTTTATGTGCTATCTCATCAAAACAAATGAATTTTCAATCGCTGTTTTAAAGGTCTGCTTGTTGCAATATTGTATATTTCAGACTCCTACGGGGTTGTCAGTGGTACAAATACAAAAGAAGTGTATTGAGGAAAGCTGGAATTTGAGATTTTTATTGTTCTTGGTTAACATTTTCCTTCATTCTAAATATCGCCAAGTGGTCAAGCGGCTGAAGGTCACCAAGCAACGTGACAACACTGATGACACATGGATAGCAATACATTTCTAGAAAATGAAAATCCTTTATTGTCTGGAGTGTAAGGTCAAAAATTGCCATTTTAGATTGCCTTTTCTAAAAGAATTCCGGTCCGCTAAGGTGACGGGATGGTAAATATCATCGCTGTTTACATGATGTCATTTGTGAAGGACTCTGCTGAAGTAAAGGTTATTACTCATTTATAAACAAATGCTGCTGTGATCATTAGTTCCCTTTATTCTTAAAAAGACATTGATTCCATTCAAATCAGAGAACACTCTTTGGTAGCACAGTGCTAACAGGATGCTCTCAACTCAAATTTGGCCCAAAATTTGAATTTGGAAAAGCAAACTAATCATACAGATCAGAAAGACGATAGATTTGACACTACATTTTAAGAAATATCTATGTGATTGTAAGCATTCCCATGCAGGATTTGAAATCAAAATGATGAAGCAACTAGCCCCAGAAATGTATGAAACTTCATTGTTTTTCAGTCCTAAGCTGAATTCAGTATTAGTCATAAACAAAGAGCAGAAGCAGTGCAAAGTAAAGATGAGTTTTCTGAAATCTCAAAATGATTTTATGTTGCAGTCCCATCTTACATTGACAGCAAAAGGCCTCCAAACACTTCTCGAATGATTCAATTCACTCTCTCTGGATAAAAACAAACATGCAGGCCATGTGGCAGCTCCCCCAGACCGGCCCAGGGTGGAAAACCGCGGTTGCCACTCCCCAGGCAAGCGAGCCTCAAGAAATAAACGTACCTGTGACCCAGGCAGTCAGAGAGTCAGCCCACTGCCCCACTACCTTGGGTCAGGCAGGGGAATGCAACAAACATTACTCCCTGCCCCACTCCCACAATGATTGGTAGTCATGGTGACCAGGCAGGGCCAAACAAACGTCTTGGCCTGCATGGGCGGCCCTTGGCCTGGGCTGCACCTTGGAGAGTTTCCCAAGGACGCAGCCTGTGTCAGTCACCTGCCCACCCCAGGGCAGTCCCGGGCCAACATCTGGCAGTGCAGGATCACATGTACAGCCGAGTCCCGGGCCACAGCCAGCCAACGTGGGCGATGGTCACATTGGTTTTTACCCTCTGCATGTGTGCGTGCGTGTGCATGCATCCCTGTGGTGCGGTCTTTAGGATGGAGGTTCTGTTTCCTGGAGAGGAACATTCAAGAGCCCAAGACTATCAAGATGGTTTGACTTTTACACAGGAGGGGGCTGAAGTGAGAGTCTCCTATGCTGTGAAGTGGGAGGATAAAATGTACATAGCAGTGTGGCTGAGGGATGGACCAAAGTGGCTGGGTAGCTAACGGTTGGATTTACCAAGCTAGGGTTTAGTCTATTATTCTTTAGGAGAAAGGTGGGGTTTAAATTTGAATAAATAAATAAATAATTTATATCCCACCTTATCCCCGAAGTTCAAGGTGGCTCCCAACAATGTTAAAACAAAGAACAAGTACATCACATATAAAAAAACATTAGAACCCTCAACTCTGACCACACCTCACCCCCCCCATGGACACACATACACACCACACATGACAACACAAAGAAACTCAAAAAGCAATACTGTGCCCCCTGAAGCATTCAGAAGTCGTTAGTCAACCTGTGCTCTTCTCGAGAGAATCCCAAGATTGAGTTAAGAATCACAAAATTGTCTCACACACACACACACAAAATCCCATTCAAATATTTTCTTTTCCCCACCCCCACCCCCTAAGACCTTCAAAAATAGGGGCTTTCATAAATGTGAGAGTCTCACAAAATCTGAAAAACACCGGACATCACAAAATTCAGGATAAAGTGTTATCAAGCCAATCAACCTCAGTTGTTCGCCTTGACTACTGACTGGAGGATAAACTGCAATGAGCTTCAGTTACAGAAAGGATGACACTAAACTGTCTACACTGTGTCCTTGTATATTCTGTCTGTTAGCTTATTAATGGAACCTGAAGAAGGTAGCAAGTTGCACCTCCTCGCCTTGTAGAGCAGGGAGTTAGAAAGTTACATTCGCTGAGGGCTGGCTATTTATTTATATAAAGGTCTATGCCTCCCTTCCCAAAGGCTCAGGGTGGCTCACAAACCATGCTAGCTGGGAATGAATACGAAGAGCAAGCAGATTCCCAAGGTAGTGCTCCACCACTGGAGGTGCCGGAACACACCGCTCTGACTGCCTTCCATTTCAAGTGCCAGAGAGCTGGAGCACGACCCATCAGTGGGCTCCGCGACAGACAGGGTGAGTTTGAGGCGGCTACGTCCTCCCCACCAAAACCTAGTCCATGTTATAAGAGCAGGCGGTTTTTGCAATGTCTCAAAAGTCCCATGAGCCACTCTGTTCTGTACTGTCTGGCAATCAGTGGCCTTACACCAGGGATGGAGAACCTCCGGCCCGGGAGCCAAATGCAGCCCACAGCTAGTTTTTAAGCAGTCCCTTTCCTGCTCTTAGATTTGGAGGACCCTGGAGTTAGTTCCTACCCCGCGAGCACCGAATGGCTGAGTTCAGGGTAAATGAGCACAGATGAGCGCAGGCACGCAAGAATGGGGGGCTGGTCCATGACACAACTCCATAATCTGGACCCTCTTCTTTCTGAGAGTACCTCTAAAGCACTCCCACCCCAAACCTCTACGCAGCCCTCGGAGCTGGTACTCATTCTCAAAGTGGCCCCCGGGAAGGGAAAGGTTCCCTGCTCTTGGCTTATTGTCTGCCTTTCCATGTTTTTGTATGTGTAGATTTGTCTGAAGATTTGAAATCTTCCCGGGTGAAAGAGGAAGTATAAATGTAAATTTCTGTTATCCCCTAACACAAAAACAAAGCAGCTTCCACTCCCCCAAGAGTCAGGGTCAAAAATCCATTGATACCAATGAGAACAGGATTGGGCCTTTTGTACAGGAATCAGTTCACATATTTCTGGGCAGCACCCAGCAACCATTGAACTAACAACAGTACACAAGACTACATTTAGGAGGGGACATGAAGAATAGCTTTTCCCATTAAAGCGCCAAGAACAGCATTAGAGAGAGTTGGAATGCAATGACAGAGACTGGAATTCCTCAAGGACGCCAGAGTTAACACTCCTATTGCAAAAAAACACCATGGGAACCTTAAATACTGCATTCACCAAGACATTGGTTGTACGACTCAGAAATGTCCAGGTACTAATTTATTGCTTCCTACTGAGTTTCCCAAGCTACTACCGCCAGTATGAGCTCAGCTAAGTTTATGTGGCACGACAACTAGGGATGGGCAAACGCGGTTTGGAAGTTCGGAGTTCAGCCCGAACTTGGCCTGTTTGGACAACCGAACCCAAATCCGAACACGAACTGGCCAAACCAAACTCAATTCCGAACGCCAAAATGACCGAACAGTTGGATCGCATTCGGGTGAGTTCGGGTGGGTAAAACGACAAAAATGTGGTGTTACTGGAAGGCCAAAAGTGGCAGGGAGGGGGAGTCAGCTGAGGAGCAGACTTCCAGGCACCAGGGGTGGAGAAGCTTGGAGTAGCAGGCAGCCTGCCCAATCACCATCCCTTTTCGCCTCAAACCACTGGCTTCGCAGTCTGCGATTGGCCACAGGCTAGGCTGCATGGAGCCAATGGGGCTTGTGGTGAGGCAGGCGCAGCAAGAAACAAAACTGATTGCCTCGCCCTTCCCAACACCTTCTGAGCTAGTCACTGTTCCTGAACAGCAGGTGTTTCAGAAGGCTCCCTCTCCCAGCAGTTTTTGTTCCTTCCTATTCCTAATCCATTTCCATCCTCCTCCTATTTCACCCATTCAACCCATCTACCTCCATATTCTAATTTATTTGGCTTAGCTTAGATAGATTTAGTTGTTATTTTTTGTTTTTATCCCTCTCTGTGTTCCCTGTGTTCAATCTTCCTTCCTTCCCCCCTCCTTTCCCTCTCCCATATATTCCATCCCTGATTCCCTTCCCTTCCCCTGTTTTTTTATTCATTTAGAGTAGGATTATTATTAGATTGATTTAGGTTTCATTTCAGTTTTGTACCCCTCCTTCTGTTGTTTGTGATTCCCCCTAATCCCAGAGAGAGAGAGAGAGAGAGAGAGAGAGAGAGATTAGAGATAGTACAGTTGTAGGAGTTAGCTTAGTGACAGAGATAGTGTTTAATGATTTCATTTTAGTGTTTGTAGGAGTAGGCCTTTGTACTTATTAGATAATCCATTTAGTTCATAGCATTTAGAATAGTTAATAGCAGTTAGATTTAGTGTAGATAGATA
>QEPC01011998.1:3286131-3309602 GCA_003113815.1 Sphenodon punctatus | reverse complement strand
AGCCCCAGGACCTGCCATCAGGGTTCTGGGGCCAAGTTACAGGCAGGGAGGGCTGTGGCCAATATCCAGAAGCTGCCACTCTAGCCCCAGGACCCAGCGTCGTGGATCCGGGGCCATCATTCCTCGCACAGAGAGCCAATTTTCCAAAGCATCAAGAAACAGTCACCCTAGCCCCAGGACCCACCGCCAGGGTTCTGGGTCCAAGTTACAGGCAGGGAGGACTGTGGACAATAACTAGAAGCTGCCACTCTAGCCCCAGGACCCACCGTAATGGGTCTGGGGTCATCATACCTCACACGGAGATGATGTCATTCCACCACATCAAGAAACAGCCACTCCAGCCCCAGGACCTGCAGTCAGGGTTCTGGGGCCAAGTTACAGGCAGGGAGGGCTGTGGCCAATATGTATCTAGAAGCTGCCACTCTTCTAGCCCCAGGATCTGGGGCCATCATGGGTCTGGGGCCATCATTCCTCACACGGAGGCGATGTCTTTCCACCGCATCAAGAAACAGCCACTCCAGCCCCAGGACCTGCCATCAGGGTTCTGGGGCCAAGTTACAGGCTGGGAGGGCTGTGGCAATAACTAGAAGCTGCCACTCTAGCCCCAGGACCCACCGTCATGGGTCTGGGGTCATCATTCCTCGCACAGAGAGCCTTTTTCCAAACTCCTGAGCTGAACTGAACAGGACCGAACCGAACGGCCAAACCGAACCAGACAGAACCAAATGGCAGAAGCTGAACCACGATCTGTTCACCCATCCCTAGTGATTTAGACACACACAAAGTTCAGAATGTAACAGCAAATATGCAGGAGAAATGTGTGTGTAAAAACACCCAATATTAGCTCATATACTCTGTAAATGGTAACCTTTCTGTATTTCCAAAGTTGTTATTGTTTATCATTTTAGGTAGTACTTTCAGGCTTTGCAATCCTTTTCTAGTCTATTCTCACAACAACAATCCTGTGAAGTGGGTCATTATTATTCCCATTTTACAGATGGGCAATTAAGCTGAGAGATAGTGATTTGCCCAAGGCCACCCAGTGAGTTCATAGGTAGGATGAGACATGAACCCTGGTCTCCCATAGTCAACACCTTATCCTCTAGGCTACCCTGGTTCTGATATGTGTGAATTATATGTATATATGAATTACATCCATTGGTACCAATGCGATCTGTATCAAGCATCATACACAGCAGTGTAAAAATAATACTGGTAATAATTATGATAGAAGTTACAAAGTGGGACTGGAAGAGGATCCAATGCATGAGTGACACAAACAGGCAAACCCATTGAGAATACAAGCTATGGCTGGTTTGGAGGTGAGTTGGGGTGTCAGCCAAATAAACCCCAAATCTGTATTATTCCCAGTACTGTCCTCTGTTAGAAATTTGGTTCCCCAAATGGGAGAAGGTGTCAGTGCTGGTGAATCTTATGGGTGCTGAATAATTAGAATTTGGCTAAGAGAGAGTATGACTGGTTCTCTATGAGCTCTGCCCATTGATGCTCCCCTCCCCAGCCTTCCTTTCACAAGCAGGAATAGGGTCTGTTAGTTAAGCTCTCCTGGCTGGACCTATCTTCTTTTCCTGGCTCCTGCTCTACTGACCACAAGTGAGGGAGAGGATTCTCTTATGTCCTCCCTCTTCTCGCTCTGGGGTTCCCCTCCTTCATCTCTTTGTCTTGGCTCCTGACAGTCACTAAACCTCTCCGTCTTTCTCCCCACTGCCAGGTTCTGCCTTTTGCCTGATGGGGAGGAAGGTGGAGGGGAGCAATGGTGTAGTGCAGATGCCTGTGACCGCAGGGCCAATCCTCTTCTTCACCACACCCACAGAGCAAATACACGGGCCTTCTCCCACGCTTGGATTTTCTGCAACACTCAGGCCGCTTTTATACGAGGCACTGAAAAGCGCCTCCTGAGTCCGGTGTTAAAAGAAAAGCTGCGGGGGGAGTGTTTACATGGTCCCTGCGCTCGTCGCTGCTGACAACAGGGAGCACGTCACTTCCGGCAGCGCGGGGAGCATGTAAACACTCCCTGTGTGGCTTTTCTCTAAACGTGGGACTCAGGAGGCGCTTTTCAGCGTCTCGTATAAAAGCAGCCTGAGTATGCAGAAAATAGAAGCATGGGAGAAGGCCCATGTATTTGCTCTGTGGGTGTGGTGAGGAAGAGGATTGCCCCTGCCGTTGTAGCCACGGTTTTATTGGACTTCCAAAAACTAGTCTCCTGTGATCTCGCACCAGGTCACCTCTCTGGATTGTGTCCTAATGTTAGTTTCATTCCAAGATCTGTTTCTAAAGGGAAGAGTCAGAAGAAAAATACCTTGCAATGCAGTATCTTGTGTCATTCATTTCCCTCTCATTTTAGTATTTTATTTAGGCATGCTTGGTAGCCAAGTAATTAACAAAACATTTATTTCCACTGAAGATTCATGATGTTTGGAAGGGCAGGTATACAAGTAAAGGGAGTGCTGTTAAAATCACTCACCCAGTTCTTAAACATCTGGCTCTTTGAACTTCTGCATCGAACTTCTCCCAGAACTTTTGTATGTGAAAAGTTCTCCTGGTAAACTGCTTTGCTCCAGGCAGCTGTGGTCACTTGGTTTCCATGGCAGCCCCTCACGTCTACAGCTGCGGCTACTTTGGCATGGGAGGAGGGGCGGGGTAGAAATTTATAAAATAATAAAATAAATAAATACTTTAGGCTGCCTCAGGGCAGTGTTTGTGTGAAGAATGCATCCAGGAACTGTCTCAGGGCAGTGTGTGTGTGTGAAGAATGCATTTGGAACTTACTTGTGGACTTGTAAACCCAGAAGATTGAAAGACCAGCACTTTAAGGTGTGTGTAAAAATGCCCATTGATTTTCATAACCTTACCATACTTCATCATAAAACATAAGCCATGGCAACACTAGGCTAAAGATCATATAATAATTTTCCACTTTAACCCCCTCCCCCCCAAATCTATGTGCTAAATAACACCTTGAATTATTTATGCTGAATTCTATAAAATCTCAATTGCCTATTCATAAATAATTATTTGTGCACAAAGTAAATCTCATCATCTCCTATTATCAAACTAAACTAGAGTACAGTATAGACATTCAGATTCTCATTCACTTGTAAGCACCACAGGAGAATGTTGAAGGCCAAAAAAACTTTGGATTGATTGATTGATTAAAATTAGTTGAAACAGATCTATTGGTCTTGGATCTTGTAAAGATTGAATTTTCGGTTTGTTCCTTTGTTGTATTTTCCTCTCAACAAAACCTAAATTTTGGACATCAATCTATTGTTGAAATATTGGTTTAAAAATAGCATCTCTCATGAAAACAGAGTTCTGAGCCTTTTTGAAAGAAGGGCGGGATAAAAACGTAAATCAATCAATCAATAAATATTGCTGCTGAGATTTCCAGCCTATTCCTAGAGACTGTGGAGATTTTGGTAGTTCACAAGGAACTAGCAGAAGGTGGGAAATGGTTGAGAATGGGGCGGGGGGGCGAGAATTATAGACGTCACTGGGACTACTAAGGATGGAAATATCTGTTTTAGATGGAACCAAAATTGCTTGAAAATGCCTGGTTTGGATTAATCCTCAATTTCAGATTTGTATCTGTTCTGGCATTTGGGTTCTTTTACATTGATTTTGTTTCAGGTTTTTTTGCATTGCACCAGTTTCTGGTTTTGTTCATTGCAGCTTGTTCCCATTGACTTCAGTGGTAGAAAAAGATCCGAAACCGAAATAAGATCTGAAATTCATAAAGAACCAAAACTGAAAAATCTGAAACCACAATCCCCCCCGGCGCCCCCTCCCTAGGGACTATACGTGTTACACGAATGCAATCTTACCATCTTACTGAAAATATTAATAGGTTTAATGAAGTTGAAGATAGGTAAAATATGGCATGGGGGGTCCCCAACACCAGGAGCCTGCGAGTAAACAGAAATAACATTATAGGCATAAAATACAGTTCCACGGGGCCTGCAATGCAGAGAGTCCCAAATCCCTGAAGGGGGCGCTATGCTTAACCAAATAATTACAGTAACATTTTCCTTTTTCTAACGGCTGAACCAGGGTGTGTCCATCAAACACACGTTAGTACGTTAGTAAGGGACCTTCACCACCATTTTGAATAAGGCCGCAGCTTCCTTGGATCTAGCACTGCTCTCACCTGCACCTCAGGAGACCTTTAGCTTCAAAAATGTTGTATTCTACTTAGAAAAACGGCTTTTCTATGGCATTTAACACATATTGAAACATCGCAACTACTAAAGTATTTATCCTTGCAGCATCCCTGTGAGAGAAGGAATGTTGCTATCCTCATTTTACAGAGGGGGAACAGAGAGGTTAAATGACTAGACAAAGACCTCAGCTAACATTCGTTGGTACACCAAGAAAAAGAGCCTAGGTCGCATAACTCTGAAGATAGTACCTTAACCAAAAGACCATGCTTCCTCAGGAGAGGAAGAAAGGCAGATACGCTGAGTAGATGTGGACTTAGCTTCTAATCAGAACCTGAAATTCATGTAAAATTTTAAAATACTTAATTCGGTGGACTTTGGCCGCTTTTAGACTAAACGGTACCATGCAAGTCCACCCAGTGGACATGTGTGGTACCGCACATGTAAAAGTGGCGGTGGGTGGAGGCGCACTCCTGCAACCCATGCACCTCCACCTATCTCCACCCATCTCCCTGCACAGGGCAACTGGGAAAACCCCAAGTTGCTCCATGCGGAGGCATGGGTGGCCAGGGGGTGGAGGGAGGCGTACACTGAGAGTGAGCACACCCCCATCAAGTGCTGTCTAAACCCTCCTCTACCCACCAGAAGTGTGTGTACACTCCACCGAAGGCACACAGACACACACACACCCATAGCGTCCGTTTAAAAACAGCCTTCGATTCAACCAATAACAGACAACAGTCCTGGTGCCTGGTCTGACCAATGTGTGCCCACCTAAAGTCCATAGATGTCCTAGACTGCACACAGCTAAATATTTTTAAAGACTTGGGTCTAAGGAATTATGCCCAGTTCCTGGATGAACCAGACACATCCCTAATTTTAACATTATATTTCTCAAAATAACTACCTTGCGAGAGTGTTTTTTTAAAAAAAACAAAAACTGGAGGCTCCTTGGGCCGAATTGTGCAGCGGAACTAATCATTATGTAGTTCTTAGCAAATAATTTCAAGAAGCAGATTATTATTATTGATTATTATTATTATTATAATTAGCACTATTTTAACTTCTGCAGTGCAGAGTCAGAGCACACCAACATGATGGAAAATACCTGCAGAGCTTCTTTCATTTCTCTCTGTAAAGTGTCCACACCAAAAAAAACACCTCCTTTATAAGCGAGTGAGATGTTAGTCTGCACTTACAGGTGTAATCTACTATTGACGTGTGTAAATTTGCAAGGGAAGGACCCCTCTCCAGTTACTATGTAACGCCCTATCAGTGAGATTTCTGGGATTTTTGCACAGTGTACTCTGCATATGGCAACTGCTGGTTAGTGTTTGCCTATTCTTCACTGCCTAAGGCCTCTGGTTTTGTCTTAAGGGTCTACATAAGGTCAACTTCCCACCCCCCAACAGTGTCATAGAAAGCTACGTTGAAGGTGGGGCGAGGGGGGGGGAGCTTTCATTTACTAAGCAGTCACTGTTGATAAAACAGCTCTCTGTTAGAATAGCTTTAAGGGCAAACAGTGAGGAGGTTTACCCATTCAAACAAAGCTAAGAGTGAGCAAATTCCCTTAAAGATGTACCTATGTCTGAGATCTTTGTTTCATTTTCAGTTACTTGATAGAAAATACAGATAACAACAAGTGAACCTTATATTGAGAAATCCTCTCTGCTCTGTACAATGTTTCCTTTGTGTATAACAGTAGAGGGCAAGAAGCTCCCCTCCTCCCCCCATGAGCTGCATTGTTCTAAAGTCCTGGAAAGAAAAGATTTTTTTTCAAAAAATTAAAGCACAACAAACAATAAATAGTAACCGTTTTTCCGTAAGTTATTTACAATTATTTATTATATACAAAAGAAAGGGCAGCCTAAAAAATATACACATTTCATCTGTACCAGTTAAAGTATTTTTGATATGAACAAAAAGGCTTGAGTAATCAAAGGCAAATACAGGCTGAACCGCTCTGTGATTTGTAAACCTGAAATTGCTATGCAAATGAAAGTAGGAATATCATAGCGATGGTTCTGGACCATGGGCCATGGGCCAAAGCCATGAATCCGAACCTAGTTCAGAAGCTCTTGACATCTTGGAGAAATCTGACTCCAGACATGAACAGCAAATCTATACAAGAGAACTAGAGAGAGATGGTTACTGAGAAGGCCAGGCTTGTGACTCAGAAGACAGAGGCAAGAGCAGGGCCAAGTAGTGCCAACATGGACTTCAAGGGACCCTGCAACAAGGCTGGACAGCAAGTGCAGGAACTAACAGTCCAACCACTTACTTGTGTGTCCCAAATTCTCTTCTTCTAGTGATGTGTTGGTGTAGGCCACACAGTGGCTCATGAGTTTGCTACTTGCCTGAGCTAAGAAATCCAGATGAGGCTTGTGTGTGTGGTAACATCCCTGGTTCAGTTCCCAGGTGTCAACAAACCAGGTTGTCACATTTAACTTTATTACCATAATGTTTCTCTAGTGTCACCAACAACAGGAAACACTGACATCACAAGGCTCCAGTTTAATAGACTTTACTGACAAACAAGACCAACGGTTTTTATTGCCTAGGCAGGCACAACTGGCTACAACAATTCTCAATCAGATCCAAGAGCATTTCCTGGTTTCTTTAAAGGGACAGTCCATCACACTTTGGGAATATGATTTTTGTTGGACTTAACTACATGCTTAAAGTTAAGTGTATGCTTAATCATTTTACTACAGAAGGAATCACTTTAAGCACATGCTGAACTGCTTTGCTGATTTGGAACCTGGCATTTTCGTATACCTTCAATGTTTTCTGAATGAGTGAAGTTTAAATACAGGCTTGTCTGCACTCTGGCTCCAATCCTCAAATAGGCCCTGTGCCAGAAGCACAAGCTCCACTGAAAAGAACAGGGTTTGTGCCTGGATGGTGCTTGGAGGATCACAGCTGAAGTGAAACTCTTCATTACACAGGAGAGTGATTTGCATAGACATCTTTCTTATTCCAACACATAAGCAGCCTCCTTATGTTGTGAAAGGAAAAACAGAACAACTGTTAGAAATCCTGTAAAACAAGGTTTCAATCAAAAGCCAACAATTATCTAGCATAGAAAACTTGAAGCTACAAAGCCAAAGCTGCCATGGAAATAAACGCTGACTAGTGCTGAAACTTGGTATTTGAAGTTACTGTTTTTACAGAGTATCTCAGTATTCGACTCGGTTTTCCCAACTACCAAGTAACCGAGGAATCGGCCTGGAACTCGGTACTCGGAAAATCCTCGAATGAGCAACATACGGGACTTTTCCTTCCCCTATATAAGGGTACTCGGTACTCAGAAAATACTCAGTACTCTGTTTTATTTGACCAAAAACCAAGGTTGAACACTTGGAGCCAGTCCTCAGAGAAACTCAGAAATACTCACAAATAATTTTTTTACTATTCGGTGCAGCTTTATCAAAATTCAGAACATCAAGGAATTTCAGGTCCAGAATGCTACAAAAATCTAGATCTCATAACTTAGGCGGCATTCAGACGTGTGTTTAAATCGCACAGCTGCGGCGGCGGCATCGTGCGATTTAAACACACGTCTGAATGAGCTCTTAGCCTGCTCTGTAGCTACATATCCTAACTATACAGCTAATGCCCTGGGCACTTGTGATACATCACTAGGAAACTTGGATATTAACTCCCACCACCAATTGAGACATCCAGATTTAGACTTAAAACAATATAAATTAGGGCTGAAATGAGCGGCTAAATTGCTGCTTGCGAGAACTTTCACCATATTGGGAACTGAGATCGATTTCCTGACGGTTTCCCTATACTAATGCGGTTTCTCAATTCTCGCAATACTGCGAGATACCGTCCCGATTTACCAACTTTCCACTTACCGTTTACCGTGTACTATGTACCGTTCATTTACCACTTACCACATTACCAAGAGCACCATTTTATTTCTAGGTTTGTTGTTTCCACTTTCTGATCCAATTACTGTGTGAATAGCCCACCCCTTAACCTCCCCCCAGTGCCTCCAATCAGAATTGTTGATCTATGTTGTTCCCTTTGCTTTGACCAATCTGCAACTGGATTGCAGCTTTGTAAATGAATCTGCATACCAGCCAATGAATGACAAGGAAGTACAAGGGGACAATAGAGTGAAAGAAATGCGGTATTACATCGGTATTACTTCTCAGGATTTGAAATGGACAGCAAAGCGGTAAACAGCAAAATGGTAAACCAAGAAACAAAATGTCAGTCGAGACATTACCAAGTACCAAGATGTTCTTGATTTGACTGAGACGGTATCGGGAACTGGGATTTTGATGAGATTTCCCATTTTGGAAAAATCTTATTTTAGCCCTAATATAAAACACTTCTTAGTTAGTAAGGTTCAGGCATCTGGTGATTCTTATTTAAACCTACAGGTAGGGCCAGACCTTATTTTTATGTTGCCCCACCCCAACCCAACCCCAACCCCCGTAGCTGGACAATAAGTCCATTCAGGAGAACAAGAGCTTTTTGAAGATTACCTACTTTTCTGTATGAGAAATTTTAGACCCACATTTGATGGACTATGGGCATTTTTAGACAACCCTCTACATTCACCCCCACTACCGGAAGTTGGCCAGGTGCCATTGGAAACAGCGATGGGAAACATGCACATGCTTGGAGACTCAGACTTGTAAAACCTCAATATCGGAGTTTTACAAGTCCAGGTCTCCAAGCATGTACAAGTTTCCCAGCACCCGCTGTTTCCAACAGCATCCAGCCGACTTCCGGTAGCGGGGGTGAACATCTAATCCTTCCCACCCCCCACATGTGAGTTTGTTTCTCCCAGACTCTGAATTCCAGGAGAAACAAGGCTCATCTAAAAACACCTTCAGTTAGTTCCATTTGAAAGTCCAACTACCTTCCATTTATCTGACTGCAACTGCAAATAAATGCCCAGATGGCAGCAGTTTGCAAAACTGTGAAGACAAGAGAAAGACCACAGAGAAGATTTCAGACTCTACATGACTGAAGTCCTACATACCATGATACAGTCTGTTTTCTTGATCACCCACATGACCATTGAGTTCAGTTTATGTTCTCGTGTCCTCAATCACTGTTTTCAAATGCTAAGATAACAGGATGTTCCCGTATCAAAAGTTGATGCTAACGGGAGTTCATTTCTCCCATGAACATAATAGAACCCTGTTCTGAGACCTGGAACTCTGCCACCACTTTTCAGAAGTGTAGCAGGGTGCTGAGTGCTGCCACTGTGTGGAGACCTGCTGTTGCTGTGCTGCTGGGGTCCTTGAGATCCCTTTCAGTCCTAAAATTCTTTGGTTGTATTTGCATCAACAAATAGGACATGGCATAGTGACCAAATCAGCCTTGCTAACCAAATTAAAATGTACAATAGCTGTGTAATGTCCACCTTAATTTATCGCTCAGAAACATGGTGCATGAAAGTAGGAAAAGACTCAACCAGTCTAATTCAAACTGCTTGAGAAAAAATATGCAGCGTTACGTGGCAAGATGGTGTGAAGAGCCATTGCACTAAATGTCAACAGTGGAATGTACAATAGCTAAGAAAAGATCGAAGTGGTTGGGTCAATGTTGAACATATTGAAGGATAAAGTATTGTAAAACAGATACGCCTCTGGTGCACAAAGGGCAAAGGAAAAGTCATAAGACCAAGAAAGATGTGGGGTAGAACAGTTATAAAGGTTGTCAACAGATTGGTGATGACATGGTAGGAAGGCACAGAGGCCTCAAAGAGCTGAGCTAAATGGCAAAAGATGGTCGCTGGATGGATTCTCAGATGGCCTCACCTGTGAAGAGCACATGTATAAATAAATATGTATGTACGATTCTCTATGACACGTGTGCTATGAAGACTGAACTCTCTCTCATGCTTTTCTTTTAATATAGAGAAAGTAAGGTTGCCATGTTGGTCCCAAATATAGGCAATAGAGACAAAACAATATATTGATCTATTTTATTGGACCAACTGTACTTATTTTATTTATTTATTTATTTTACAGATTTATACCCCGCCCCTCCTGCAAAAGCAGCTAGGGGCGGCTTCTAACAATAAAAACATCATAAAATACAATCTAAAATCATCCATAACAATAAATATAAATTATTAAAAGAGGGCTACAAACATTGTAAATAATACATCAGGTGGGGGAGCTAAAAACCCCTCACCCTATCCTCCCACCCTCCCCAAAGGCCTGAGCGAACAGCCAGGTTTTGCAACTATGCAGAAATGTCAATAGGCTGGGGGCCAGGCGAGCTTCCTCCTGTAGGGAGTTCCAAAGCCGCGGCCCAGCCACTGAGAATGCCCTCTCCATTGTGGCCCCCCGCTTAACATGGGGGACCTCCAAGAAGGCGCCCCCAGCGGACCGAAGGAGCCGCTCCGGGGCGCGGAGGGCAAGGTGATCCCTGAGGTATGAGGGGCCCAGACCGTAGAGGGCTTTATATATCAACACCAAAACCTTGAAGCTGGCTCTACCTCATCCAGTGCACCAAATGCCCCCATGGGAACTACGTAGGGAAAACCCACCAACGTAAGAATTCCCACAGGAAGATGATTATGGACCAAAACACAGACTCTACTGTTGGCATCACTTCTCCCAGGATGACCACTCCATCTCTGATCTCTCCATCCTAGTCCTGAAAGGCAGCCTCCACAACACTTTCAAGAGGCGTGCCTGGGAACAAAAATTCATCCGTGTGCTGGATACAAGAAACAATGGACTTAACCAGGACATTGGCTTCACAAGCCACTACAGAACTTTACAAGCTTAAACCTGTCCATTTGCAGCCCACCATTTACACTATCACAGGCACCTTTAACCCCTCCACTCCCCATTCCAGGCACCCTCTCAATGACTCACCCACCTCTGCTAATTGGATTTGCCCCACCCCACATCCTCTACACTCAGGGGCGTAGCTACCATTGGACAAACAGGGACATTCATCCCAGGGTCCGTACTGGCTGGGGGCCCAATATCCAAGCTAGCTAAGCCACCCTTCCCAACCCCCTTTTTTTTCTTCCTTTTTTTAAATTGCCACCTGAGCTGGCTGGGGGGGCCCTTCTTTCTGCTACATTGTGTCTGATACAATGTTGCAACTTTGGGCAGGGAACGGGGAGGGGCCCCATGCAGCAGTCTGTGTCAGGCCAGGTCACACTCACAAGTCTCATGGCTCGACTCGTCCCCCTGGTGCCGCGCCATGGAGGAGAAGTCCTCCCTACCAGTCTGGACCCAGTCTGGGGAGGCCTGACCCGTCCTGCCCATCCAGCCCCCGGCCTCCAGGGCTGGTCGGTTGGGCAGGGGCAGCAATGGCATTGCTGCTGCTGTCCATGCTTGGCCCCAGCATGCAAGGCAGCAAACTGCAAGGGACAAAGTGCACTGTGCTACAGCACGCTGTAGACTCTGTAGAGAGCAAGTAAGTCCTGAGTACCAGTAGCTCAGCGCCCCTAGGCTGGCCGAGCTGGAATTCACTCCTAGGCCGGTGGCTTCACCACCAGCAGGAAAAAAGGGGGGTGGGCCCATGGATATTTCTTGTCCCTGGGGCCATCCCAAGCTAGCTACGCCCGTCTACACTATCATCTCACAATCACAGGCACCTTACTCCCTTCCACTCCCCTTTCCAGGCACCCTCTCAATGACTTGCCCCATTACACCACACCTACTCCCTTACAAATGCATATTTCCCCCCACCCCTCTCTGTTCTTACCCTCCCATGATGTAATACTCCCCGCCCTCTGCAGAGAACCCCCGTGCCTCCCTTTGCTCCGTGCACAGCTTGGATTTCTAACTTGCCCGACGAAGGATCCTGTGAGGGCCGAAAGCTTGCAAACCTCTATCAACCTAAGTTGGTCCAATAAAAGATCTCTCTACATTACTTTGTCTCTGTGACCTATTTTTGGGACCAACACGGCAAACACACTCTCTCTGTGACTTTTCTTTTAGGCATAATCCAAGGTAGTGTTATTTCCGATTAAGAACAAGTGCTTTAAAAGATGACCTGCCTTTCTACATATGGCGTTCTAGATCTACATTGGTGGAGTCAGTTAGTTTCACTTGGACATCCAAGTACTTATTTGCAGCTGCAGCCAGATGATTGGAAATGTCCAGATGGCAGCAGTTTGCAAAACTGTGAAGACAATAAGGGAAAGGCCACAGAGAACCTTCCAGACTACACATGGCTGAAGTCCTAGACACCAGGTCTATGACCCAGCCGGTCTTGGACACTGAGTTCAATTTACATTCTTGTGTTTGAAGTCCATGTTTTCAAATGCTGAGATGACAGGATGTTCCCATTTCAAAGGGTCCCTGACTATGGAGTTCACTTCTCCCATTAGCTTGACAGAACCGAAGCTTGTTGATCTTTAAGTCAGAGTGCTGGGGTTTTGCCTGTGGAGGTGGGACATCTCTTTGTTTCTAACAAAGGATATGTTTATGCCAAATCCTGTCACTTCTCCCTCCGTAACATCGCTAAGATTCACCCTTTTCTCTCTGTCTCCTCTGCCAAAACCCTTGTTCACGCCCTGGTCATCTCTCGCCTCGATTACTGTAACCTCCTTCTCACTGACCTCCCTCACTCTCACCTTTCTCCTCTTATCTCCGTCCAAAACTCTGCTGCCAGGATCATCCACCTCGCCCATCACTTCGACCATGTGCAGCCCCTCCTCTCCTCTCTTCACTGGCTCCCCCTTCCTGAACGAATCCTGCACAAGATCCTAATCTTGCTCCCCCCACCTTGCTCCCTCTGGGCCCTAATTTTCTGCACTAATTTCCCTCTGTACTCCAGTCTGTGAACTCCGCTCCTCCTCTGTCCCTTCTCTCGTCCTCCCACGCCTCCCCTGTTCCCCTAACCGGCTTTGTCCCTTCTCCCTAGCTGCCCCCCATCCCTGGAACTTCCTCCCTGCCCACATTTGCCTCGCCCCCTCCCTTCATACCTTCAAATCCCTTCTCAAGACCCACCTTTTCTGCTCTGCCCTCCCCGACTCCTCGCTCCCCTCACCTAACTCCTGCTGATACCCTCCATCCAGTAAAATCTGTTACCTGAGGTCTGTGTACTCATATCCTCACCACATGGAGCACAGCCATTATTCTTGACGTAACCAAGCCAAGTACGTGCACCTGGGACCTCGCATCTTTGTGACTGTTACACTCCTTGTGTCTCCCTCTGTTCCCCTTCCTTCCTCTCCTCCCCTCCCCCCAGATTGTAAGCCCTAGGGCAGGGACTGTGTCTATTCCATTCCTTTGTAAAGCACCAGGTACATTGCTGGTGCTATATAAATGCTTGCTAATCATAATAATAAAATAATAATAATAACAGCTTGTGATGTTAAATGTCTTAGATTTATCTTGAAATTTTTTATCTTAATTCGTTTGGGGTCTTTGGCAACAATATACTGAATGGATGAAGCAATATGTGCAATTTTTCAATCAGTGTAAACTCTCATGGCTCCAACAATATTAGTGAATCGAGCTCAGGAGTGCAAACTAGGTGATACACAGTGTAAAATCTAAAGTCCCATTACTACTCTGGAGTAGTGCTGATACTTGGTCCTCGGTTTTCCTCAGAAAACACTGAGGACCGAGGTACTCAGCTCGGTTTTCTGAGTTCTGAAGTTTTGAGAAATGGCCCCCAAAACTTCAGAACTTGGAAAATCCTCGGCTGTGTACAGGGAAGGAGGCCGGATGGCAGAGCCAGACCCCTGCTCCCCCTTCCCTGACCCCCACTGATCAGGGAGAGAATAGGCCAGCGGGGCCCAAGAAAGAGGGGTTGGGGGTCTAACAGGGGCTCAGGGGTAGAGTACTTACCCTCCAGAGGGTAGCACACTGTGGGTGCCATCTTGGAAAAGTCTCAGCATGCTTGTAAGGGGCTATTCTACCCTTCTGAGCATGCCTAGCTTTGTTTGTTTGTTTGTTTGTTTGCTTTTTTAAAACTTACCTGACCCAGAGGAAGCCACATGTCACCAGAGCCCTTCCAGGGGGTGAGTACTCTACCACTGAGCCTCTGTTAGGTCCCCCATCCCCTCTTCTCTGGCCTATTCCCTCCCCCCAGGCTCCCTCTGGCCTCTGACCCCCTCCTTGGCCCCTGCCCTCAGAATTGTTGAGTATTCACCATAGCTCCTCAGACTAGACTGAACACTCGGGACCAGTCCTCGGAATTCCGTGAATACTTGCAAATATTTTTTTTTACTACTTGTTTCAGCCCGGATCTTCAGTAAGTGGTTTATAAATCTTGACCTATGGGTTTTTTTTTTTTAATGTTTCTTTTACCAGCCTAATTAGCCAAGTTTGTTTGAGGGACATAACTTTTTACTGTTGGGGGCTGGAACAAGAGGGAATGGAGTGCCCATTGTGGCCTGTTGTGTACTTCTCCTAAGAGACAGACATTGGTCACATTTGGAGACAGGATACTGGGCTTGATGGGGACCGTTGGTCTGACCCAGTACAGCACTATTTTTGTTCTTATATTACTTTTCTTTGTGGTAAAATACAACAATGGCAAGGATCCTGATTCTTTATACACAAGATTAGTCCTATATTAAACTTAACATAGCTAAAACCTTCTGAAATGGAATATATAAAAATTCAATATATAATTAAATATTATATGAAATAGATACAAATTCAACATCCACCATCACCTGTAATAGGTTCACCCCACCCCACCCCACCCCTGATATTTGGATAGGAAACACTGCATTTACCACAGTCACCGTCAATTTTTAAAGGAAACCACAGTATCCGTGTTTCAAGGATTTCCCCCCTCCCCCAAGTTTGTCTCATTCCTGTAGTCTAATTCATGTGCAGGGGCACTTGTGTCTATGCACACCTGATGTCAACGGAGTGTGAGGAAAGGGGAAATGGTCCAGCGATCACTGCTTCCAATTCAGGAAAATGTATTTATTTATCTATTTATTTCATTATATTTCTTAACCGCTTCCTCTTGCCCACATGGGCAATTTGGAGCGGCTGACAACAAGTCAATAAAACCAATTCAATAATTAAAAACACATAAAACATTATAAAATACTATAAGACACTATCAGGTGGAGCCAACCCCCTCCGCCCATTTCCCAACCCTCACCACCCCCATCTCCCCCACCAAAAACCTGGCAGAACCGCCAAGTCTTCGGAAAGAGGGGAGAAGATCTGGGGCTAGACAGGCCTCTGTCGGAAGGGAGTCAATTTCTCATTCTCACACAGATTCCATATCAACATGGGCAACTCGGTCTCCCTGTGCCTCAGTTTCCTATCTGTAAAGTGGGAATAGCAATGCTTGTCTGCCTCACAGGAGAATTTTGTGAATAACCGTAATAAGGGCTCAAACTTCCACCATTAAATTCAACAGGAGCTTTGCCACTGACTTCAATGGGTGCAAGATTGGACCTAAATATCCTTGTTAATCTAGTCTTGTCTAGTCTTGTCGATTCATGTCTAGTCATGCCCAGTAAAATCTATGGCGCTGCTCTCACGTAAATGGGTTTTAAGATTGCAGCCTAAAGCTTGTGAGTCACTCTGATACGGTATTGAAGTCAGCCTTCAACTAAGTTAGGATTCCGCCCGGGCATTATCCTATCTCTGTCCCTTTTTACACGGGTGGCATACACTCATGAACACCCAGAATGTTCATGCGTAAGTGCCGCCTGTGTAAATCCCACAGTAGGGGGATTAGTGTACATGCATGTACCCCCATCTACACCCATCCCACCCACACCGAGCAACCAGCGAAAACAGCAGTTGCTCCATATGTGTTGATGGATGGAGGTGGGCATAGTTGGGTGTGCGCCCGCCTACACCCTCCCCCCACCCACCACACATGGACTTATTACACACCGACCCCTCACACTGTGACCCATGTAAAAAGGGCCTCTTTTTGCTCCAAAGCGTCTAGTAGAGTTTTTGTCTACATCGACAACAAGAACAAATATTTTGATATATTGACATCTTTTGTCTTTTGTTTTATTTCAGGATAGGAAGGGAGTCTCTGGACCTTATTCTACACTTATGTCCTTTTCTTTAAGAAAATAAATAAAATCTCATAGTCTCATTGTAGCAGGGAGCAGGCTGCTTGGGCACCTGGCCCTTTAAGAATACCAAGCTATAGGACTAAATATGAGTCTATTGAGGGCCAGCTGGGTTTGGGCATGGCAAAGCCAGACCTGGGGGGCCAAAAGCACTGAGTTGAGGTCAGGGGCCTGTGAAGGAAGCAGGAGCGGTATGGGAGCAGCTCGGCCTCAGAGCGAAGCAAGGAGCCAAAGGGAAGAGGCTCCTACCTGGCAGCAGTATGGTGCCTTCCAATTATGACATCTGATCATGCTGAAAGAAGATGCCAGTGTCCCCCGTCCCCTAAATAACCCCGTATCTTGAAAGGAGAAAGATTAAAATAAAGGGTCCCGCCTTGTTCCTGTTCCTGTTGAAATCTCCCCAGCAGAAATATTTCTGAGGCTCTGGGCAAACACTGCAGTTGTTGGATCCTCAAAAATTCTGTATTAAGTACTGTCTCTGGAGAGGTGCTTAAAAATTCATAATACTGTGTATCTATTGATGTATTTAACAGAACTCTGGAGTAAAAAAGTAGAACTCTCCAATACTGTCAAAATAACGCTGCCAAATTTTCCTTTGGATCTATACACTTTCAGATGAAAAACTGAGCTCTCTTGGGAGATAGGTTTTATAGCTGGA
Source organism: Sphenodon punctatus (assembly GCA_003113815.1). Lineage (NCBI taxonomy): Eukaryota > Metazoa > Chordata > Lepidosauria > Sphenodontia > Sphenodontidae > Sphenodon > Sphenodon punctatus. The sequence goes on along the minus strand of QEPC01011998.1, from coordinate 3,292,750 downwards.
GCTGACAGCTTGGATCTCTATTGTGAGAAATTATTCATGATATTAGCAATTCTTCCCTCTTAAGGTAAAGAAAAGTGAAATATTACATCTTCACTCCATTTCTTAGAATAACCTGAACACACAGCACAACTTAATGGGGATTTTATCAACAGGAACAACTGTAAAGGTTAGCTAGGCTGTGTAACATATCAGAACTCCAAATCATCACACAGCAGCTTGAAAGGGAACGTGCGATGGAGCGCTGATACACAGATCGCATACAGTGAGGTTTTGATGAGGCAGCTGAAAAGAGAAGGTGTACTTTGTGGATCTTTGAGAAAGATAGATTCCCTCTGGGTACAGACCTTGAGAACCTATATGAATACTCACGTGGTCCTCAGCCCCATTTCCTGTGCATAACACCCATGGGAGTTAAGGAAACACTGTCTCCATTTTCCAGCTAGGAGATGGAAGTATAGGGTAGATGATGGGATTTGGACACTCAAGGACACTCAAGCTGCTTATGCCTGAGTCAGCAACTGAGCCCAGATCTCTGGGGCGACCATTCGATTTTCCTTCTGCCTCTTGCTTGGGTAGGAAGCTGAAGTAATGACACAGCCTACAGGTTGATACCTGAGGAACCTGAGAAACCGGAGGTTGATAAAGATACCGGGACTCTTACACTACCGTCCTCTGAGTGTTTGTGTCACACCACTGCAGACGTACCCACACCACTGCAGAGGGCATTAAAAACTCTCAAAAACCCTTTACAAACATGAAATTAGCATCACCAAAGGTGACATCAGAATTATGTTCAAGGGGAGCAGAAGAGCTGCTTCCCCCCAATCCTTTCTGACATGAGCTCATCCCTTTCTGAGCACCTTGCTTGAGAAAGAGATACTGTCACATCAGAAAGGGGTGTGGCCAGGTGGAAGGCACCCTCTCACCCCCTTGCAATCTCCTCTTGGCATCCATGAGCATCGTCGTCACATCCTTGTGAGGGAAGTAGCACTTTCCCCATTTTGCAGGTTGGAAAACAATAGCTTGAACAGGCAGGTTAAATGACTTACTGAACAGCCTACTGGAAGTCTGTGGCAGAGGTAGGATTAGAAATGGGCTCTAGGAGAGAAATTGTGGGTCCCATGGAAGAAAAACTCTTGGCCCTTGTTCCCACTTACATACGTGAGTAATTTTTCTTTGCCAAAAAGTTTTAAAGTCTCTGGAAAAAAAAATCACCCCTACATTCTCTGATTAAAAAGACCAACGTTTGTGTTCTTCGGCCATTAAAATTAGAACGTGTTTATTGCAAATTATTATTTTTTGGTGACAGTTTGATGCAGTGGTTGCCACTGCCACTCAAATAACAAAATAAAACAATATCCCACACCAGCCAGCCCCGGCACTGAGCCCACGTTTCTCCCTCTGCAGGTGGGGGTGGGGAGGGGGTGCCGCTTCAATCCCCTCCTCCCTGCCAGCTCCGGTATGGACCCCACATACCTCTACCTCGCCAAAAGCCAGACGCGGCTGTGTTCTTCTCTTACCAAATCTCTTCTCTTGGACACAGGCGTACACCCCAAATTTCACAGAGCTTCCGCCTCCTTTAAGTTTTTGTAGGCGGAAATTTTCCAGAAAAAACAGGAATTCTGTGTGGTTTTTTTCTCTGGTTTTCCATGGTAAATGGAAAACCAAGAACCCTGGTAATTATTTGGAGCCCAACAGATTCCTGAGGAGATATTAAACACTCAGCTGCTGTGCCACTTTGATGCTTAGTCCATCTGACCGCAGCTATGGCTTCCCCTGCAGGCCTTTGCTGTGGAGAGGAGAGATACATGGCAGTGGCCTGACACTCAAGCTGGAAACGGTGCAGTAGGTCTGGGGCAGAACTGAAACAGGTATCCACAAATACGGGTTATACCTGTCAGAACTGCAGTACTCAGCCTGAGGTGGTAATTTCAGGTACTAATCAGTATCCAAATAGTACCCAATCGATTGGAATACCGGTACTGACTATCCAATTATTTCTATTCCAATATTTCCAAGTTTGTTCCAATTTCCAAGTGGGAAATGGTAGATCAGCAACCCGGAAATGGAAATACCCATTTTCCGTGTATTTGGGCACCCGATCAGTATTTGGGTACTGGTTCAGGTGTCCAGAACAGCACCATTTCAGCTACAGACTGGGCCCCCTTTGTTGGTGCCATCCCCTGTGGTTTTATCCCTCCTTCCTTGTCCTCCCACAGGGCTTGATGCTAATCCAAGCCTTTCACCTCCCAGCTTTAGCTACAAGACCATCACCCCACTCTTGTTAAGGAGCTTTGCTAGACATGCCTTGGATGAGTCACAAACTATATTTTGACTTGGATTTCAGGCCTCTGGCACATGGTGTTTTTTATTTACTATTGTATAGACACAGCACTGGGGATGCTGAAAAGCACAAACTGCTACTGCTGCTGCTGAGGGAAGCTCTCGCTTGCATTCCAGATTTGTCCTCCTACTCTGCGTTTGTCATATGGCAATGTGTAACACAGCCACGTTTTTCATCTTGTCTCTGGTTGCACCTCCCCTCCTCCCCCTTGTTGCCTTTCTGCTGAGCCACATACACGTCAGAAAATCCACTGGGTCACCGGAGGTTGCCAGACCAGCACCCACTCATTTTCATATGGAAAAGAATTTGGACTGATCCAGAAAGAAAAGATGCAAGGCAGCAGAGTTACAACAGTTCAAAATGAGGAGAAGGAAGGGCAGGGGGAGGATTCTTCTTCCTTGATCTCCAGAGCCCCATTCCCTGTACTCTCAAAAAGGCAAGAGCTCCACCTTCTTGTCCAGCTTCTGAGATATTCAAATTATGGCATAGAATGGAATAATGCAAGGGGCAGTGAGTCTCTATGCCGCTCTAGCGGGGTGAAGTTAAGAAGGCAACTTTCCCCTTCCACCTCACATTGTGGCGGAAAGGGGACATTGGTGCTGAGAGCAGGGTGCAAAAGGTGTGCTTGCATCCCAGACGTCCCATGGCCCTACCTCTTTGGCGTGCCGTAACATCACAATGATCCATTAAGGAGGGGCCACACCAGAAAAGGGGTGTGCCCCTGTCAGAAAGAGGTAGAGCAAAGAGGCCATTTTCTGATGTGACTACACCCCCAAAAACATTCTGGTAGCACCCAGTTCCTTCCATGTTCTTTCCCTTCCAATTTTGCTTCATGATGACCTAGTTCTCATAGCCCTCCTTACATCCATACCAGGCAGTAGCCAGTTTATAGAAAGTATGCTAATTTATGGGATTTTTTTTTTTTTCAGATTTCATATTGCAACGATACTGAACAAATTCATATTGAGTTGTATTATTCATGAATTTATAGCAAAACAACAGTAATCCCTGGAGCAATGTCATTGACTATACCAAACAACAGTAAGGGAACATTTGGCCTAAGACATTTTTCAGTCTTTGCATTGCTTTCTACAACAGTCGCCCAACATTTCAACGAATGGCTGAAACTTTAAAGATAATAGTTTCCTGGACTTTCTCCTTAGTTAGCGTAAAGCAGTGTAATTCCATTGGTGTCGAGACCATGGAAATGGATGTAGAGAGATTCTTTTTGCAAAACATGTTTTGCTTTGTTGAAATTCACAGACGATCGAGCCTAATTTAAGTATCTTTAAGAAGAAATGAGCAGATTAAGTTGAAAACTCGAAGGCAACCTTTCACATTAAACAGTAAGAGACTTTTGCATATGTTTTCACAATATCCTATCACCTGGAAAGACATTTACTGATTTCTCTCAGCCTATGACTGTTAGTCAGAAAGGAAACATTTCAATTTTTCAGTGATGCATTTTGTACTATGCAACATTGTCCAAAGGGCTACCTGGTTTTGATTGTTTAATCATTTCTTTAAAACAATGCAAATGGGAGGCAAAGTTATTTTGATCTTCATCACAGACTGAAAGGCCTTGGCTGAGATTTCATGCCAGACAATAGAAGAAAGACTGCAAAGAGATAACAAGGAAAACATGATTAAATCACAGAAGTGACATAAAATCAATACAAGCAGCCAAGGATCAATAATTCTTTGCTCTGAGTAACAGTCAGTAGAGCTTGTACTGATTTTCAGATTTCTTCAAGATTATTTCCTATTTGATTTGTAGAAAGAAAGGTTTTCTTTCAAATTTTTAGTGTTTTTCCTTAACGTTCTTCAATTGTATTTGTTGTTTAATTCTTTAATCAACAATACCCAATTAGTCCTGTCAATTTCCAAACAGGTTCATCAGTTCAACCTCAGTAAATGTAAAACTGATGTAGAATAACTGAGGAGGGAAAAAGTTGGTGTGGCTTAGTAAATATATTAAAGCATTTCAGTATCTCAGATTTTTCCCCTTAGCATAAAACAGAGGAAACACAATTAAATTCTTTATTTCAAATGTGTCAGCTTACTGTATTAGCATTTATTATTTAACATTTGGATGACAGTGGTATTGCATTAACTCAACAAATTGTAAGGCAGAACAGCAAAAGAAGAGATGTTTGCTGTCAGAGAATCAAATGGATCCATTACATTTACTACAGGACAAAAAAACAACAAAAGGAAAGGGCGCCAGACAAATTGCATTTTGTAAATTACCTAAGCTGTAGAAACAAAATGCAAAGAAATGTGGAAGCCTATATTTCAGCCTTTCTGGCAAAATGTGCATTGCAAAATAAGGCAAACCCATACAGCACTTCATCTGTAAGGGAAATACTAATATCATCCATAACCCACCATCAACTCAGTACAGGGCCCTAGGCTTGCATTTGCATTTGACACTCAAAGCTAAGGGTATAATTCTTATTTACACCAAGGGTGCAAATGGAGTTTTCTTATAGGAGAGACCAGACCCCCAGAATCTCCAGTCTCTTGACAGTTCTGACTCCTAGAGCATCATGGGGAAGGTATTCAGAGGGGCTGTAACTATCCTCCACCTCTCCGCTGAACATGTTGTCCATGAGGGTGGGAGGAGGAAAGGGCACTAAAGTCCACCTAGTGGGCACAGAGGGAAGAGGAGTCATCCCCAAACGTGCCCTCTGATCCCCTACCACAGCAGCAGAATTAATTCACACTGCTCCCTGAAAACCGCATTTGCAAGGAAGGCCCTTGCTTCTCCAGAGCAGCCTCAGCTGAGCAAGATTCATTCCCAGCGGAGGGGTGAAATGTGGGGTTCTGAGTCTTCCACTCAGTTGCTTAATGCGGCCCCTCCCCACTCTGTGCCAGCTGCTGCTCAGCTTTCCTGCCTCTTGCCTTCCACTGACCATCCCCCAATTGACAACCAAGCTTCTTTACTCTGCTCTATTGACACCTGTTTTAAGATCCTTTTATACAAAGTGCGGGAAACCTACCCTCCTGCAGCCACTCTGCAAGTGGCGGATGGAAATTGGGGTAGGGCTGTTTAAAGGGGGTACTCAGGATGGGGGAAGGAAGAGGTGGGTCCAGATAATGGATCTATTCCATGGGTCCATCCCCTATCCTTGACTGCACACCATCATCTCCACTTCCTTGACTTGAGCTCAGTCCTTCAGGATCTGGGGGCTGGAACCGGGACGATGGGAACTGAAAAATAGCCCAAATAAAAAACAAATGCAGGACAGATTTGACCAAGAGACTGTAGGTTTCCCACCCCAGATTTATACTGTCAGAGGAACGTAAAGGAGCCATAGTATAAATGCAAATCCAATGCCGAGCTTCCGGCAAAAAAAGTCCATTGGCTCACCAGTTCTAACAGTGTTAATTGCATATAAAATATGCTGGTCCCACCCTCTGCTTGTGAAAAATGGTGCACATTCAATAACTTCTATTGAGCTATGCCCATATACATCAATGGTGGAACAGGCTGAGGTGGTTATTAGGTAAAAAAAAAAACACCAAAGATTGGGCCTGCTATCACCTCATTACTTCATTTTCCCATCAGAAGATTTCAAGCAGAATGACATCAGTGTAAGTAACAGTAGCAAATGTGTAACAACAAGACAGACCTCTGCAGTATGGAGTCGCTGAGTCTGGAGGAAGTCCATCAGCTGTAACAGGTCAGTCTGGACAGAACACGGGATGAGACTAACTTCCAGGAGCAGAAGGGGAAGGGGGTTCTTTGAACTTTAAAGTTCAGCTCCAAGAGAGTTGAGAAGGGGAACAGTTGGGAAGTCAGAAAGGGAGCGAGGAGATGGCAGGTCAGTCAGTGTGCCTGGTGCTGGGCAGACATGATTAGAGACAGGTCTCTGCCCCAATGGGGCTTACAACCTAGAATGGACAAGGGAAGGGAGATAAGGGGGAGAGGAACATAGGGAGAAACAGGGATACATTCAGGGCCAGCCTTACCATAAGGCAACTTGGAGCAACTGCCCCAAGGGGCAACTGCCCCAAGTTCTGTTATTTACTCCACTTCTGGGGGACCCACAATAGCCCCCATTTTCACCAGGGCAGCAGGCTTCCTCCCAGCACGGCCCCAACTATGACCACCTCTAGGGCTCTGTGGAGGGTGGCCCTGAAGGGGCAGGATCACAGGGGAGGGAGTGGGACCAACAGGGGCTCTGCATTTTATCTTTGTTCTGGACCCCACAAAACCTAAGGCTGGCCTTGGATACATTCACGTAATTCAGGTGCACATGCTTAGCTAAG
>QEPC01011998.1:3251221-3269272 GCA_003113815.1 Sphenodon punctatus | reverse complement strand
ACACACACACAATAGGTAAAGTAACTGCTAGCTCCACCTCTCCTATAATGTGTCTTGATAGAACAGAGTTGGAGACCTGAAGTCAGTGCCACTTGCTATTGTCCTTGCACTGGTGTAACTTCTTTGAGTTTTACACAGGTGCGTAGCTATAATACAGAAGTGGGCAAACTGTGGGTGTTAACAGATGTGACAATGGGCCACTTTGGCCTGCTCTGTCACGCTTTGGCCTGAACCTCACCTGCATGTTTGTGCAGGCGCCGCCAGATGTTGGCCCACGATTGCCCTGGGCCATGTCGGCAGCTAGCCTGGACTGTGATCCCAGAGACTTCCGAGGTCACAGCCCGGGCTACGGTCTGCCCGATCAGGCCAAAGTAGGCCATCACGTGTGCTGTTGATCCAGCCCAATTCCGGTCTACCATGGCCAGCCACCATAGGACCATCATTGTCATTGGCCACCATGGCTGCTCATCATGGCAGGGGGCAGGACACTGAGCATAGCGCTGGGGTAGAGCTGCCCACACATTAGTGCATCTCCACACCCTTCCCGGCGGCCTGGCCACCAGCACATTTGTTTGGCAGCCCAACCCAGTCCGGACTGTATCTGTGGTGCTTTTCCTCCCTACGCCAAGTTGGGCTGCCAACATGTTGATTAACACACTGTGGCTCTTTTGCCCCATTGTGGTAAATGGATGTGGCTCACGGGATTAGGAAACGTTGCCCACCCGTTATAACAGGAGCCGCAGGTGCAGCTGCACTGGGACTCACCAACCTGGGGGATCCACAAAGCAGTTGCATCTTATGTGGGGGCCAAGGTGGCAACAGGACAAAGGGGGCCCATTCCATCTTTTGCACCAGAACCCATTGCAGTCTAACTATGTCCCTGGTTCTACATCAGGGTAACAGCGAAGTTTTTGGTTCCCTGCCTGGAAGTAGGAATAAATCAGGATCATTCCGTTGCAATGCTGTAACACACTAAGCTAGTTCAGCTGTCTAGTTAGCAAACTGGTGCTTGAAACATTGAACAGTTTTGCAAGAAAGAGGGGGGGGGGGAAATTATCTAGGGTTGTAAAACAAAAGACGTTTGACACTAAAAAATAAAATAAAAAATCATCACACCAGAATACCTTCATAGCTAAATTTAATATAATACATCCATCTTCAAAGTGATACTGTCGCCCTTCCTCATTTTCTGATATTTAATTCATTCCAAGAGGTATACGAATATCTTACCAATTAAACTCATATTTTATTTAGAAACTGATGTTTTGTTCTGCCTGGCACAAAGAGAGAGAGAGAGAGTTGACTTCACAAAGCTTTTTAGTCTGGTCGGGTCTCCGGACTGCTGCCCTCATAGTTTGACCAATAAAAATAATTCTGAACATTTTAGATCTCAACACAGCAACTAGCAGCTTAAAAATAGAATGCTCTGGGATATCAATTTTGCAGGCAGACATGCACTTTCATAGGAACCAGTTACATCCAGAAGAGACTGCTCATGTAAAAAGTTCACACTCAGACTAGTTCAGCAATCCAGGACACAGAATTTAAAAGCATTTGACAATAACCTTCATAGCAGCATGCTGCCCTTTCATATTACCAGCCCCATCAAAATGGAAAATAGCTGAAGAACCGCTAGAAGAATTTTAGGGTGTCAGGGAGGGTCAAAAAGAGAAACCAGGCAGGTCAATAATTAGGTGGGTATATGCACTCAAATATCAAGCTTTATTCTTAAAAAATTTACCCTCGTACATTAACATGCATTGGTTCAGTACAGCAACTTAATCGTATTGGAGGGTGAGTTTTTATTATTCAGAGGCTATTAGGGGACAACTGCACTCATGTTTCAGGCAGCCAAGCTTCTCCTGTGAGAACACAAAACAAGATTCACTAGAAAACTGCTTACGGCAACAGAGGCCAAAATATTTCATTCCAGTCACAACCCCCTGTGCTGAAAGTCTAGCACTGAGCTCCACAGATGAGGGACAGAGGATATCTTTCCTTTAAAAAAAAAACCCAAACCTCCTCCCTACCCATATTTACTTCCCTTTAATTAAGATGAAACCTCGACTTTCTTAGCCTAACATGGTTTACCGAGTTACCCTCTTGCTCCCCCTGGTGAATCACCACAACCTATTGTTCTATCCATCCATACAGCAATCCTGAGCCTAGGCTAAAAGATCTAATAATAATAAATGAATAACTGATGAATAAGTGATGATACTTAGCACTTGCTTAGCAAGCACAATCATCCACATGTCTCAAGGCTCTCTAAAAGGGTGGCTAAACAACCTTATCCCCATTTTACTGGTGAGGAAGGTGAGGTCGGAATTAAAAGAGGGTTTAGAGCAAAACAGAGTTGACAAAGAGATTAGGATGTAAGGCATACATGAATGGAACTGAGCACATTTAGCTCAGACAAGAGAAGGGACGGTGGGATTGGGGGGATAATAATAGTTTTCAAAGATGTAAAATGCTGCAGTAAGCAGCATGGAAATCAACGGTTCTCCCTGGCCACTAATGGAAAGGACAAAAGATAATAAAATTATTATAACCTGACAACATTAGTAAAGCAAAGGTACAAAATCAGTTACAATTAGTAAGGGATGTTAGAAACAACAGATGGGGTTTTATAAGCATGTTAGAAGCAAAAGATGGCAAAAGAAACTCTGGACCTGTTGCTTAATGCAGAAGGAGAGAGAACTTCAGATGATGCAAAGAAGACTGAATTTCTCATATCAAATAAATGTAAATGAGGCTGAGACATATCAGGATAACAAAGAAGCATATCATGGAATATTTGGTCGATTTGAATGATTTCAAAACAGCAGGACCCAATGATACGCATCCTAGGATCCTAAAAGAGCTAACTGAAGAAATCTGAGCCAATTGCTATTATATTTGAGAACTCATGGCGGAACTAGTCAAGACCCAGAGGACTGGAGAAGAGCAAACATAGAGTGTAAACAAACCAACAGCAGTGCCAGGGGAGTCCCCATAGCACCTGGGTTGACCGGTCCATCTGAAGGCGCCCGCCAGATGTGCAAAGCGAAGCAGGATATGCCTGCTTCGGGCTAGCCCCATCGGTGGTGATCCGGAAGATCCCAGAGCACACCACATGGAGCAGGCCAGCTGAATGGTCAAATGTGGAGCTGCTGTCCATCTGTTGGGTGGATCCATGGTGCAGCTCCATGCCCAGCTGGCCATTGCTCCATTCAGCGCCATGGACTCATGGGCACTAGCCTGAAACTCTATGGTGGGAGTGGCGAGTGCGTCGCACAGGTGACCCACGGCCTGGGGACATTGCCAGTCCATCTGTTGCAGACCCAGGAGGAGCTAGGAATGGGTGGATGTGGGAGTAAACCCGCGGAGCATTTCCAGGGCCCAGCAGGCTCCCCATCTGTCTAAAAACACCCATAGTGCCTATCACTGTCTTTAAACAAGGGGGAAAGGGAAAACCCAGAGAATTGTAGAACGGTTAGCCTGACTTCAGTACTTGGGAAGATACTTGAACAAATCATAAAACAAATAATTTGTAGATGCCTAGAGGAAAAAGGGGTGATTACTGATTACTAGTAGCCAACGTGGTTTTCTTAAGAACAAAGTGTATCTGACCAATCTTGTTTCCTTCTTTGATAAAGTTACTAGTTTAGTAGATAAGGGGAACACAGTCAACATAAGACAGTATATCTTGATTTCAGCAAGGCTTTTGATTTAGTCCCACATGACAGTCTCCTAAGAAAAATTGAGACATGTGGTCTAGAAGGAACTACTATAAGGTGGTGTAGCAGGGTGAGGTCGAATATCCCAGCTGCACTTGCTCCAGGAGGCCTCTGGCCCTAATTGCCTGGCTCCCTGTAGCATGAAGGGCTTGCAGCCCAGATGAGGGTGCTAGGGCTAATTGGGCACATACATGATTGGTTAGGGCTGGTCAGGTGACCAGATGCCCTGTGTATTTAAGGCTGGGCTGGAAGTCTAGCTGGGAAAGGCTTACATAAGTATAAGCTGGAATGAGGTGCCTCCAGGCTGGGGTGATATATCTGGGAGGTAACCCCTAAAACAAGGGATGGGGATTTTTGTTAAGTTCTATGTTTACTTTTAAGTTTGTGCACTGAAGTCCACCACCAGAAGAGAGCCCTGGGTGGAGCCCTGCAATGAACAGGGGATATAAAAGAGATTGGGAAATAAAATCTGTTAACTGATGGATCTCTGCATTTGGTGCCTGTTTCTGGGGAAACTGAGTCACAGACACCTCCACCTTCCCAGCAGGGAGTGAGCTGTGGTGAACTTGTCGCAGGTGAGTACAGAACAGGTTGGAAATTTGCACTCAAAAAGTAATATTTAAATGAGTCCGCTTCAAACCGGAAAGAGGTGTCAAGTGGGTTCTGCAGGGATCAGTCCTGCATCCAGTGCTGTTCAGAATCTTCATTAATGACTTAGGTGAAGGTGTGGACAGTACACTTACCAAATTTGCTGACAATACAAGGCTGGGGGAAACTGCAAGCTTCTTAGAGAATAGGATTACAATTCAAAATGACCTTGATAAATTGGAGATCTGAGTAGGAAACAATGGAATGGAATTCAACCAAGACAAATGGAAGGTACTGCACATAGGAAAGAAAATCCAAATGCACAAGTATGGTCCTTTTCACATGGATGCCCCCCACCCCACCCTGCCCACGTGTGCTACTACGTGGGGGGGGGGGGGCATCGTCTGACCACCAGTGGGGATGGGTGGAGGTGCGTGTGCACTCCTGTGCTCCACCTATCTCTACCCATCGCCCATGCACACTGCACAGAGGCACTGGGGACAACAGAGGTGCCTCCGTGCGTGGAGCTAGGTGGAGGTGGGTGTGCATCCATGTGACAGGCCACACACGTGCCGCACACCCGCTGCCGCCTCCACCCATCCTCTCTGCGCCGCGACGTCTCCCAGGTCCATTTTAAAGGGGCCTATAAGATTAAAGGTAACTAGTTCAGCAGAAGTAGCTGTGAAGGACTTGGCAATTATACTGGATCACAAACTGAACATGAGTCAGTAGTGGGATGCTGTTGCACAAAAGGCCAATGCCATTTTGAGTTGTACAAACAGAACCATCATATCAAAGATTCAGGAAGTCATAGTACCCCTATGTTCAGCTCTGGTCAGACCGCACTTGGAGGGCTACATTCAGTTTGGGGCTCCGCATTTCAAGAAGGATGTTGACAACTGGAAAGAATTCAGAGGAGAGCATCTAAGACGTTCAAGCCAGGGTCTAAAACACAAGTCATATGAGGAAAGGCAGACAGCAGTGGGCATGTTTGGCTTAGAGAAGAGAAGATTAAGGGGAGACATGTTGTTGGCAGTTTTCAGTTATCTAAAAGGATTCTATGAAAAGATGAAGGCTGTTTGTTCTCCATTGCTACTTAAGACAAGACAAGCAGCAATGGTTTTAAATTGCAGGAAAGTCGGTTCAGGTAAAATATTAGGAAAAACTTTGTACTGCTAGAACAGTTCAGCAGAGGGTCACGCTGCCTAGGGAGGTTGTACAGTCTCTTTCTCTGGAGATTTTAAAGAGAAGACTGGACAGGTATCTGTTAAGGGGGGGCTTAAATGAGCAAGGTGTTGGGGGGGGTCCGTGGTTCTGCTGCAAAACACGCACACAGGTACAGCGTGTGTGGAGGGATTCAAACAGGTGGCTCCCAGAGTGGATACCGTGACAACAGAGGCAGTCCTCTGCCATGGACCATGGGGGAGGGGAGAATGCACCCTCTTCTTTTTGTTTCCAAGTGAGGCCATCCACCCTCAGGTCAAGTCCCATGACAGTTACAGAGAGAGACAAACAGACCCTGAAATGTAAAATAAGGTTGCGAATACAGAATAATATTTCAAATTTTTGCTTTTTAAATGTATTTAGATGGGGTCATGGTATTAGTTCTCTTCCAGGACTGGATGACCATGACAAGTCATCCAGCACGGCGGCAGCAAAGATGCACGCCTGACAATTTGCAGAAATTGTTGCAAAATTCTCTCACTGGCACTCACACCACTGGCCTCTAAACTTTTGTGTTAAGAAAAACAAGGGCAGGAAGCATCTGTTTATCAATCTCTTTGAAAACAAGTTTGCAGATTTTTGAACAATCCGTAAGTCCTTCTATGGAACATTCAACAGAACACATATTGATGTTCTATAGTCATGTTGTTTTCAAAAGAAAGAAAAAGACAAGAAGTCTAATTTAAAATCTGCCCCAGTCAGTAGAGAAGGTATTGGGAACATTAATCAGGAACACAACAGGGGAACACCTAGAAAGCTATTGTTTAACTATAGTCAACATAGGTTCAGAGAAATCTCATGCCTATGCAATCAAAGCTCTTGACTTTAGAATACAGCACTACACAAAAGAGTAACCTATCTATTGTAAGCATTTGAAATGCTGAGGGTGAGCCACTTTGTAGATAAAGAATCGGTTTGGAGATCAAAAACAACACATTCTGAGTGAAAGCAGCTCAAGAACTCAGAAAGCCTAATATTCAGACCAGTTTGGTTCACTCTGTATATGAAAAGTTGTAGAGTTGGAGTCGAAATGCAGATCCAATAAAAAGGGTAACCCGTCAAATCTGCACGACCCAAACTGAAAATGGCAGTTCAAGTAGTAACCAATACCCATTTGCACTTTGTTGGATAGCTGTTTTGGTTTTCTGGTTTTTCAGACTGGTTAGTTCAGTCATTTTGGGTTTAACAGTTATACCATTTTAGCAATATTGGCCTTATTGTACATGGGTAATTGCTGAAAAGAACAAGTAAAACACAAAATGACTCAACCAAAAAACCCAGAAAAACCTTAAATGGGGTACACAAAAAATCAGATATGCAGAGCACCAGTGCTCGGTTGCAGATAGTGTTCATGCAAATAATACCCATAAATATAATGCAGTTAATACCCATGAATAACAAAATCACTACCCATTAATACTATTAGGAATCAATGTGCAACATGAGGAAACTAACCAGTCACCTCCTGTTATTAAAAAGAGGGCAACAAACTTTAGAAAGATTGCTATAAAATGAAAGCATGAGCACACGAGTGTTTCGTGCTTGGAAACATACTGCATGGTTTGAGATAATACTAGCAATGAAAAAGTATTGAAAGCAGTCAGAACTCTTAGTGGGGTCTCCAAAAGCACTCGCTGCTGGTGTAAATTTACTCCTACTGCCATTGATTTCTGTAGAACAACCATGATCATTTTTCGAATTCCCACCCTGTCACCTGTTGTGCTATGGGATGCAAGCAAGGAGGAGAAGATACAGGCAGTAGATAAAACTAGAATAATGTTTGTGTTAAAAAGCAACAACACAGAGTTCGGGTTCCTAATCAGAACTGTATCAGAATTATGGGAGCCCTAAAAAGAAGTACTAAACATGAGTCACAAGACCTGCTCTTCTACACAAGAGAAGTCACTAGTGCGCAGGTTTGGAGCTCAGTACCAAACAGTAGAGTGGACAATGGAGTTGGTGAGTCCTGCCCTGGGCTTTAGTTCCCAAACGTTTGCCCGTGCAACCCCATTTGGAGACTTAGGGTGAAAACACACATGACGCTAACCACCCTTTAACCACTCTTGGTGGTTATTTATGCATGTTGCAGGGCTGTATTGGTGCCCTATGCAGCCCTGAAATGACCACCAAGGGTGGTTAGCGTCATGTCTGTTTTCACCCTTAGACAGGAGCCACTGAGGCAGGCCGGAACGGGCCAAACTGAGCAGACTGTTTTTGCGCCCCCCAGCCTGGCGTAGGGGGTTGCCATGGCAGCCATGGCTGCCCAGAATGGTGGGGGCAGAGTGCTGGCCAGAGCATGGGGGTGGAGCCCAAGGTGCTTGCCAGTCATGCATCGCTCCCCACCCCTGCTCCCAGGCCACGGAATTGTGTGTTCTGCTCCCTGATCTGACCCGGTCAGGAGAACTGACCCAGCTGGGGGGTAACCTACCCACCCCACCCTGGGACTTGCAGCCGCCACTGCGGCTGCACGTTTAACACCCAAAGGCATGCAAAGTAAATCAAATATCAAACCGATATCCTTCCCTCCCCTCATCTTCAGTTAGCGTGATCCCACTTCAGAAATCTTTGGCTGAAGGTACAGCAACCCTGATTCCATTTGGGGCCTCTCTGTGCTTCTGTCATATCAACAAGAGTTCGGGTTCTGCTTTTTAATTTTAAAAATCTGTAAGTATGGATGCACTTGCCTTATTATTACAGAGCAAAACTTGCTTTATAAACACGAGAAGTTTTAAGGATTAAAAAACTTTAGTCTATCTCTGCAAACAGCTGTAAATGAATTTTATCAAAGTACAGGTGAAATCAAGCCTTCAGGTAAACAGGAGCATTTGCCAAGTGGAAATCCCAGCCCTTTGTATATTTAGTAATGAGTGAAGATAAGATTTCTTTTTTGACAGCATGACGGATACAATCATAAAAGCAATCATGCTTTTGTAACAGAGAATACTTGAAGAGTGAATTGATGGCTGTAGCCTTATACCTTAACATGTTTTACCTTTCCTTTATTTAATATACATGAAAGTCATTTTCTCTGGCATGTGAAATGTTAAAGCTTTTTGGTTGTTTTTTATTCCCACCCCACCCCCACCCCTTCTTCCCAACACAAGCTAGCTACATTTAATTCTCATCAGTTGCAAAACTCCTGCCCAGTTCGATAATCGGTTCAACTCCCTAAGCATACTTATTTAATATCTCTTATGGACAGAAAATAAAGTAAGCAGTGACCTAACTACCAATTCTTGGACGAATGCTGGCTCGTAAACTCACATGACTGCAGCTGTAGTTTAACAAAGTAAAGAGAACTGGCAAAGATTTGGTAAGAGCAGCTACTTAGTAACCCTGATATTCCACTTCTGGAGGCCCGGTTCAAATCTGGTGTAGGTTGCAAGTGAAACGAGTTGATTGATCTTAGCTTAGTCCCTTCTGGTTAGGTTACTTATCCCCATTGCACACCTCTGACATATCTCAAAGGGACAATCCCACTTTGGGAGCTAAATTCCACTGTCTCTCCTGTAATTTATTATTGATTTGTTTTAACCATTTCTAAGCTGCCCATCCTGCCACAGGAAGCTCTGGTCAGCTTATAATAATAATAATAATGAATAATTAATAACATGGGGATGTGAGGTCCCAGGTGCACGCGCTTGTCTCTTCCTCTGTTCCCCTTCCTTCGTCTCCCCCTCCCCCAATGTCTAAGATTGTAAACTCTAGGGCAGGGACCGTGTCTATTCAATTACTTTGTAAAGCGCCAGGTACATTGCTGGTGCTATATAAATGCTTGATAATAATAATAATAATAATTAATAACTCTAAAAACAACTTTAAAATACACAACAAACGGGAGGAATAAAAAATATCCCTAACCGCCCCCCACCCTAGCCCATCCTCCCACTCAAAAGCCAGGTGGAACAGCCACATCTTACAACGGCATCGAAACAAGGGGAGATCCGGGGCTAAACAGGCCTCCACTTTCAGAGAGCTCCACAGCTACAGGGTGGGCACTGAGAAGGCCCTCCCCATCGTGGCCCCCTGGCAGACTCGGGGGACCTCAAGGAGAGCACCCCCTGAAGACCGTAGGGGCCGATCCAGGACCTGGGGGGTGAGGCGGCCCTGCAGATAGGTCGGGTTGAGGCTGTTTAGGACTTTATAGGCAAGCACCAACACCTTGAATCAGGCCTGGAAGAGTACAGGCAGTCGGCACAGAGAATGAAGAACCAGTGTAATATGTTCCCGGCGGTCCAGTCCCACCAGGAGATGGACCGCCACGTTCTGCACCAGCTGTAGTCTCTGAACTGTCACCAGGGGTAGCCCCATGTAGAGCGTGTTACAGTAGTCAAGCCTAGAGGTGAGGAAAGCATGGATGATGGTGGCCAGGTCAGAGTCCGAAACGTATGGCCAAAACCGGTGCACCAGATGTAGTTGGCAAAAGGCACTCCTTGCCACAGACCACCTGAGCATCCAAGTGGAGCTGCGAGTCAAGGACCACCCCTAGACTCCATACCTGGGGAACCAGCAGAGGGCAGACCCCATCAATGATAGGGACCATCACCCCGGCTGCCTTACCTACCAGCATCACCTCCATCTTGTCGGAATTCACCTTTAGTCAAGTCACCCTCATCCAATTCCCCACAGCTGCCAGACACCCGGTAAGCGCCAAGACTGCTGGACCTGGGTCTGATGAAAAAGAGAGGGAAAGCTGGGTGTCATCAGCATATTGATGACACCGCATGCCAAACCTCCTGACCACCTCGCCGAGCGGTTACATATACACATTGAACAGGAGAGGGGACAAAACAGAACCCTGAGGGACTCCACACGAGAGGTCTCGGTATGATGAAAAATAATCACCGAGCACCATTCGCTGACTTCTTCCGGCCAGGATGGAGCGGAACTAGTCAAGAACTGTGCTGCCTACCCCTGCACAGTCCCATAGGTGCGTCACCAACATCTCATGATCAACAGTATCAAACACAGCCAACAGATCTAATAGAATCAGCAGGACCGAACGGCCCTGATCTAATTCCCAGAGGAGGTCATCAACCAACGCTACAAGCGCAGTCTCAGTGCCATAACCTGGGTGAAATCTTGACTGTGTGGGATCAAGAAAACCAACATGATCCAGATGCTCCTGCAACTGCCAGGCCACCACCTGCTCAGTAACCTTCCCTAAAAAGGGGAGGTTAGAAATCGGCCAATAACTGGCAAGGGAGTCAACATCAATCAATGGTTTCTTGAGCAGGGGTCGCACCACCGCCTCTTTAAGGCAGTTCCCTAAGGGACGCATTGACCACCCCCACCAGCAACGGCCCAATCGTCTCCCGGCAGGCCTTAACCAGCCAGGACGAACAAGGGTCCAGTTCACAACAGGTAGCCCTAACAGCCCCAAGAACATCCTCCGCATCAGCAGGGGTCACCAACCAAAACTGATCCCACAAACAAGGACAAGGCAGGGCTTCCATAACCTCCAATTGCCCCACTCCAGGAAATGCTGCGTCAAAACCATGGTGAATCCAAGCAATTGTATCTGCAAAATAATCAACAAACAAGTCACAGTGGGCACTAGATGACTCCACACCAAGGTGGAGGGAGGCTGGACTGACCAGCCCCCACACCACCTGGAATAGCTCCGCTGGATGGGATTTAGCGGATGCTATGAGGGCAGCAAAGAATTTTTTCTTTGCTGTCCGCATAGCAACGGATAGTATGGATCAAAGTCCCTCTTTCAGGAGAAAGAGGCAAAAAGACTGCAGTATTAATACCTCCGGCCCCTCTTTCCTGGTTGCCTCTCAGAGAAAGCACTTGAGAGGACGATAGGGAGATGATAGAATTACAAGATACTGTGTGTTTTTTGAGACGTGACGCTGGTGTGCTTTAATCTGGGTACCAGCGTCACCTTTGAAGCCAGCTGCCAGATGTTGCCACGGTCTGGCTTCCAACTGTAGTGGAGTTTAGCCTGGACTGTAACTCGGGAGATCCCCAAGTGATAGCCTGGCCTAAGCTCCACCACGGTCAGGATCCAGCCAGCGGACTCAGAGTAAAGCAGGCTATTGTGTCTGATAGCCAGCTTTAGTCTCCCCAGTCCAGAGTGGCAATGTGAGCTGGGCGCCATGGCAGCCCTCATTGGCCCCTATGGCTGCCCGTCAGCTGGAGGGAGGGGCAATGCATGCAGAGCAGGGGCAGGGATGTGCAGACCCACATTTGTGCATTGCCCCACCCCCAACCCAGCCACCATCATGCTTCTTTGGTGGCCCGGAAGATCCCAACTGGGGTTAGGACTGCCTCTACCGCCCAGAAAAGTCCGTGGCGGCGGAGGCAACCTGTCCTGTTTGAAAGCATTCACTATGTGGAATGGGAAGCAGGAGAACTTTGGTTCGTCTTTCTGCATTTGGAATGTTGGGAGGTGTGTACGTGCATGTAAGTGCATGAGGGGGCAGAGCTTATTGACCAAAGTGCCGCAGGCTCCGCACACCTTACGCTCACTTAAGAACGAGTCTGTTGAGTTGTTCTTTTTACATTAAGCAACAAGTGTTTGCACTGAACGCTTGGGCCACAATTCTGAAATGACTTACTCCAGAGCAGTCCCGTTGAAAGCAGTGGGTCTATTCCTGAGTAAGTGGCTTGAGGTCTGTCACCATAAACTATTTTTCAGAGAAACAATTTTGCTCCTAGTCTGGAAGTTTAAAAAAAAAAGTATCAAACTCGTCTGAATGTGAGTTTAGTAACAGTTACTGTAAATGGAACAGCATTGAGTTGAACAGAGGTAGCAGATCCAATAGTAACCAATTCATGACAATGAGATCGGAAGAGCTGCCATACTGGGTCAGATCAGTGGTCAGTCCAACCCAATATCTTGTTGCTGACAAAGGGTACGGGTACGAAAAGGAAAGGTACGGGTACGTCAGGGAAAGGGTACGAAAACAGAATGTATAGAGAGCAATTGGCCTCTTGCTGTTCACTTCAAGCCTCTAGTTCCTTCTCTCTTTTCATGTTCAGCGCAAGCTCCTTTTGTCTGCTTTTGACCCTTTCAATGGCCTTGCTCCTCCTCAGCTTTCCACCCTCATTTCTCACTATGTTCCCACCTGGGAACTTTGCTCCTCCTCTGCCACCATCCTCACCTGCACCCAAGTCTCCTAATCCCTAAAACATTGCCCCTTCTCCCATACTGCCCCCTTTGCTTGGAACTCCCCCCCCCCCCTGAGCACATACACCAGCTGTGGCGCACCTCACGCCCAGGAGCCAAATGCAGCCCCCGTCAAGTATATATGTGGCCCCTTTCCAGTTCCTGGAACTGGGCTCTGGATCCAGTTCTTACCCCCAAGAACTGAAAGACTTACCCCCAGTTCTTATCCCCCAAGCACTGAGCTCAGGGTAAGGGAGTAGAGAAGAAGGCCTGCATGGAAAGATAGGAGACAGATCCACGATCTGCATCCCCCTTTTCTTGTGCATTCCCCTTACGCACATCTGTGTGGTCCTCAGAGCTTGTACTAATTCTCAGAGTGGCCCCAAGGAGCGAAAAGGTTCCCTACCCATGAGATACGTGCTGCTCCCTCCCTCCCAACCTTTAAATCCCACCTTCATAGACCCCTTTATGCTTCTCCTTAGACTCTCCCACCCGTCAGGAATTCCCCCCCCCCACACACACACACACACATGCACCTGCAACTTCTCATCTTCATGAATGTATTTCCCCATCCTTCCCTACGCACCCCTCCACTTCTCGCCCATTCCCTTGTAAGTCCATTGGGGTAGGGACCTGTCTCTATGCTCACAACTGTTCAGCACCAGGTACATTGCTGGCATTATATAAATAATTAACAAACAACAACAACAGTAATAATTATAATAAAAAATAATACATTATCCATGCATGCAAAGATTGGCAAGTGTCTACGATTTGATGCAGTAATTGTATTTATTTATTTATTTATTTAAATGTCTATATTGTTCTTCACTTGAAAGACTCAGGGTGGAGTATTAAATGAAATATATCTGGATCCTCTCCAGTTTGTCAAAATCCATCTTGAATTGCAGTGTTTCAAACTGAACACAGAATTCCAGGTGGGGTATTCCAGATGGGGTCTCTCAAGCATTGAGTACCATTGCTTTACTCTGAAATACTTTACTTTACTTTACTCCTTCGGCTGGGTTGCCAGGTAGAGGCGGTGGCGAGGGGAGCCTTTCGCTAGTTACATCTTGTGCTGAGGTTCCGACCATATGTTTTAGATCCTGATCCGGCCACCCTCATCCATACATTCATCACCTCGAAGCTGGATTTCTGCAACGCGCTCTACATGGGGCTGCCCCTGGTGACGGTTTGGAAGCTGTAACTGGTGCACAATGCGGCGGCCCATCTTTTGACAGGGACAGACCGTAGGGAGCACATAACACCAGTGCTCAGAGCTCTGCGCTGGTTTCATGTAGTGTTCCGAGCCCGATTCAAGGTGCTGGTTTTAACCTTTAAAGCCCTACACGGCTTGGGCCCCTCCTATCTGAGGGATTGCCTCACTCCTCGGGTTCTAGGGCGATCCTCGCGGTCTGCCGGGGACACCTTCTTGGAGGTCACTCGGGTTAGCCGGGGGGTCACAATGGAGAGGACATTCTCGGTGGCCACACCGTATCTGTGGAACTCCCTCCCAGAGGAAGCTTGACTGACCCAGGGTCTGCTGGCCTTCCGCCAGGCCTGTAAGACCTGGCGGTTCGTCCAGGCCATTGGGGAAGGGAGTGGGTAGGGTGAGGTTGGGGGGGTGTGTTAGTTTTTCACTGTTCTTAGTTTATTTAACTGGTTTTAGTTTCCCTTCTTGTCTATGTTTTTTATTGTATCTATTTTTTTTAAATGTGCACGTTGTGAGCCGCCCCGAGCCATCTGTTGATGAGAGGGGGGTGGGATATAAATTTTAATATAAATAAATAAATATAAATAAAGATATTTGGAGGTGTGTCATAGTGCAGTAAGGCTAGGCATTAGGCATAACCTGATACACCTTTGAACCAGCTCAGCACATATTTAGAAGGCCCCACCTGGGGGGCAGGTCTGTGTGCACCATCGTGCATTTCTGGTGCAGGGGGGGCTTCGTACAGCGGCGGATGGGTGTGCAGTCGGTCTCCACTACACCCACGCACTGCCCATTCATGCCCCCACATGAAGCAATGGGGAAAACCCCAGGTTGCTCTGTGTGGTGGTCGGTGTGTGGGTCGCAGGAGCACGCCTACACCCACGCCACCTTCAGACGGACGCCTGGGTTTACGGGGGATGGGTGGACATGAGTGGGCACATCCCATCTGAAAACACCCATATCTGTGATATGAGAAATGATGCTAAGAAGGTCTGTTATAGACATCCATAGAATTGCCATCTGGCCAATTTTAGATCAGGCTGGAGAGGTTTTCTACAGGCTGCCGGTTAGCGTTGCCACCCAGCCAGATTTATTTTTAGCCCAGCCTCAACATAAGCCAATAGGCTATTTTTAAAGGGATGTAAATTAACATATGCAAAGGTATGCAAATTATCCCAGGACATTTTTCTTCCCTGGGTCAAATAACAACCTTAAATTATGATATATCATGAAGTTATGGAGACCTTGTCAGGCAGAGTTTTTCTACCCTGTTAGTGCATTGTAGAAACACACTCATACGCAGATCTTTGGAATGATATACTGTGTGCATGTGCCAGGTTTGGGATATTACTCTTAATAATTATTGACATGATACACTACAAAATGACTTCATTGAGATCATTACCATGTACGCTGTCAATGCAATCTAAGGATACTACACATACACCGTGCTTTCTAGGAACCTAAGCAAAGCTTTGTTCCCACCAATGGAAATTTACTCACCATCATTGGAAGCAGAAGCATTGGAAATAAAAGTCATATAACTCTATGGCATAGGTCAGCTATGGCCCAACTGAAGTTCTTTGGAGTGCCCAAGCAACAGAAAGTTCATCAAAGGGGTGGTTGCACTAGTAGAAATTATTGGTAGAAAGCTCCCAAACTGGACACAGTTCTAGTAGTTGCACTAGTAGAAATTATTGGTAGAAAGCTTGCAAATTGGACACAGCTTCTCCTTGGAAGGGGACAATTCAGCACATAATCTATACTGTCACCATCAATGCAGCTGCTTTCTACAGGCCTGGTCACACCTTATAGATTGGTTAATTTAATGGAAGATAAGTTCATCAATGACTAGTAGGCCAAATGGTCAGGTGAGGTCACTTCATTCTACTGCAAACTGAGAGTGAATGAAAGAGGCTGAATCGTTTTATAATATGTCCTCTTTTTAAGCACTTCCTCTAAAGAATCTGGGGTTGGCCACCAGTGTGGGAGACAGCACACTGAGCTAGATGGACCATTGCCATGGTCAAGAGTGGAAACTATTATGTTATTTAGGTAGAAACACTGGCGTTACTTGCTATCCACTAGAGTCTAGGGGAAATTTCCATTAATAGAGAATCTCAGCATCTTGTCTTCGTCATGCCCCCCCCCCAGCACCCGGGGGGGGGCGCGATCGTCGGGCTCACCCCGGCGGCTCACACACACACCTCAGCATCCCCGCTGACTGCACCACCAGCCAGTGTACCCCCGGTGGCACCAGAGGTGCTCCCCACATCACAGCATACTCCAGCGGCCCCATTGGATGCACCGGATGCAGGCACGGGCCCGTCTGACGTGCTCAATGTGGCCACGCCCCCTGTGCAATGTTCTGAGCGCTTGAAAGAATGCAGGGGGGCGGGGCTTCCAGTATAAAGCACAGGCGCCGAGGAACACTTGGCGCTGGTGATTGGAGTGGAGAAACTGGCCCTGAGTGAGAGAAAGAGAGCAAGCTAAGTCATTGCCTTGTGTAATTGTGTCTTGTGTTGGAAACCCTACTTGCTGTGAATTACTTGTTGAAACCCCGCTGTTCCCCTGCGTGAGTGTGTGTGAGAGAGAGTGTGCCTGAGAACTGGATGACAGGAGGAGAGTCTGCCCCTTCCCTTCCCCCTCCTCCTGTGTTCAGTTCCATTCCCCCTCTGAGTGCAAGCCCTTCCCTGGACCCCCCAGCCTCCCGAGTCCCCTTCCCTAGTTTCCCCCACACGTGCTGCACCGATCGTTCCTGCCCCTTCCCTGGCATGGGTTATGCAAGGGGCGCGACTGGATTGAGGTCAAGGCTCCCGACAGCACACAGTGCCCTACGATGATAGGGACCTGGTCTCTTTGAGGCCGACGGGTCCACGTACTATCCTGACGGGCAGTAAAACACCGCTCGTTCCTTCCGGAGGTCGGAGCCAGAGCGAGGGTGTGGGAGTGTGAGAGAACTAAGAGCGTGTTCCCCTGTCCCTTCCCCGCAGTCCCTACCCCCTCCGGCCACAGTCTTTCACATCCAGCACAAACTCCACATCTTCACCTTCAAGGCTCTTCATGGCCTTGTCCATCTCTGTCTTTATGCCCTCATTTTGACCCGCAGCTCTGCCTGGATTGTCAGGTGGAAGCTGTAGCAAGGAGAACATTTAACCAATTACATCTGGTGCGATGGCTGCGGCCGTATGTCTCAGTCTCAGTTTTGACCACCATCATCCATGCTTTCGTTACCTCTCGACTGGACTACTGTAACGTGCTCTACATGGGGCTACCCTTGACGATGGTCCGGAAGTTGCAACTGGTGCAGAATGTGGCGGCTCGTCTCCTAACAGGGACCGGCCACCGCAAGCACATCATACCTGTGCTCCGTACTCTGCACTGGATGCCTATTGTCTTCCAGGCCCAATTCAAGGTGTTGGTTATGACCTATAAAGCCCTAAACAGTTTGGGTCCTGCTTACCTGCAAGACCGCCTCAGGCCCCTTTCAGTCTATGAACATGTCTGTCCAATTTTTTGCATGTTTTTAATAACTAAAAGTGACCAAAATCCTCTCAAGTTTGGTTTCTTTGGTTGCTTTCTTTGTTTTGGTTTATATATTAGAAAGTTTTGGGGAGGAAATACTCATAAGAAGAAAAGACAGCATCCTCCAGGCTTGCATTCCATCATGCTTTATTTTGCAGTCTCCATAGCCAGACAACCTCCTATTATAGTAAAAATATTCACGGAAGGCATTCCCGGTACTGAGATTTATAGTTAGTAGGGATGGGTGAACAGATCGCGGTTTGGGTTCGGCCGTTCGGTTCGGCTGCGTTCGGGTTCGGCCGTTCGGTTCGGCTGCGTTCAGTTTGGCCGTTCGGTTCGGCGGTTCAGCTAGTTTGCCGAGTTCGGGTTCGGCTGTTCGGTTCGGTCGTCCGAACAGGCCGTTCGGTTAGGCCATTCGGCGGTTCGGTTTGTCCATTCGGGAAACATTGTTATGGGTGGTGTTTTTGGTTTTTATATGTTTTTTGGGGGGGTTATTGGGTTTATATGGTTTTCTTTTGTTTTTTATTTGGTTTTTTGGTTTTTATATGGGGTTTATTTATTTATTTATTTTATCTAATATTATATCTATCTATCTACACTAAATCTAACTGCTATTAACTATTCTAAATGCTATGAACTAAATGGATTATCTAATAAGTACACAG
>QEPC01011998.1:3238922-3250930 GCA_003113815.1 Sphenodon punctatus | reverse complement strand
ACTAGCTCAGAAGGTGTTGGGAAGGGGGGAGGCAGATAATTAGTTTCGTTTCTTGCAAGCCTCTCCACCCCTGGTGCCTGGAAGTCTGCTCCTCAGTGACTGACACCTCCCTATCATGTTTGACCTTACAGTGAACCTTTTTTTGCCACCCAAACTCATCCGAACGTGATCCGAACTGTTCGGCCATCTCGCCGTTCGGTGTTCGGTTTGTTCGGTATGTTCACGTTCGTGTTCGTGTTCGAGTTCGGTCGTCTGAACAGGCCGAGTTTGGGCAGAACTCCGAACTGCCAAACCGCGTTCGCCCATCCCTAATAGTTAGAACTACCACTAGAGGTCATTCAAAACACCACGAGACAAATTCCGCCATTGCTTGGGTCTGACGAGGCCAGTGGAATTGCTGAGGAGAGAGCAACAAAGATGAACATGGTGTTACTAATGTGGAAAAAGGTTAAACAAACTGGGTGTGTCTGAAGCGGCATTTCTCAGACATTGGGTGCACCCATACGAGCTGCAGGGGCCGTGCAGCCCCGTGGCAGGGAAATGTAGGCACCACAGTGCCTACAGCATGGGGGAGCTGGGCAGATGAATGCCCCCAGCTCCCCATCAGAAGTTTGAAATTCTCTCTACCAGAGTGAATTCGGTTGAGGGTAATGTTTTAATCCTCTTAGAGATATGACATACTTTTTCATCAAGGTAATAAATTATAATGAAGATGTTAATAGTTGAAGGTATTTGACAGGAAACAAAGAATGTGAAATGAAAGAAGCAAGAGTTCTAAATCTTGTCTCAACTAAATGGCTGTCGCCCAGGTATTATGTGCTTAGAGAATCTCCAGTGGGAGCACTGAGATTGCTACCTCTTTAAAGAAAGGTGATGAGAGCCCTGTTAATAACCTGTTCTTCACAAGAGTCATAAATATGATTTCAAAAAGCTCAAGATCAGTGGAGGAAATCCCTTGTTGCGGCATCACAATAAGAATGTGAATAGATTAAAGAACAGTGCTGCTTTAAAATAAATGGGGGCAGGGGAGATTCATGGAAACTGAGAAGGAGCCCGGACTGGGAGTAGCCTCACTTATTCCTGGCTAGAGTGAGAATCTTGCAAGAAGAACATAGTCATTATTTTTGAATCTGTAAAAGAAGGGGATGTTTTCCTCAAGCTACTAGTGGGATTCCCAACCAGCAGTTGGTATCTGAGCACAAAGAGACACCAAGGAGCAGTTGTAATGATGCAAATATTCAAGAAAATGCAGTGGGACTAATTCATCCCTTAGAGTGGTGGATGTGGTGTTCCAAAATTTAAGCCATTTGGTTCCAAAATGTAAGACATGTAGACAAAGTAGTTTGGTGGATGATTTCTTTTATTGGACCAAATTCTATTGATGAGAGTGTGCAAGCTTTTGGGCTACATACGGTTCTTCCTCAGGCATGTAAGAAATAAGGAATGGCCCCATTTTTCAGAAAGATGTAGGGCTGGCCACCCCCGGAGCTGCTCTGAGGATGTACCACAGCGTCTGCCCATGTCCAACCCCATCTGGGTTGGATTTAAATGGACCCGGTGGGTTCCCCGACCCGCGGTATACCCATGTGGTGACCCTCCTCCCCCATCATAGAATTGCATACTAGAGCACCTGCAACACTATGATGTTGCCCAGGGCAACAGCCGTCTGGCATCTGGAGGCAGAGCATCAGTGTGGGTTTGCACATCAGACAGGCCACTGCTTTGCCTCAGGCTGGTCCCCCAGGTTTGGTTGACCCGCTCCACCGGTGGTACTCAGGGATGTTGCAGAACAGTGAAGGTTGTGGGGCTGACCCGGAGGAGACACAGCCTGCTCCACCTCTGCTCTGCCTGTACATCTGGTGGTCCTCCTTTGTGCGGCGGAGCAGAGGCGGAGCTGTTGTCCATCTGAAAACTCCTTGTGTCTCCATCCCTTGTGTAGGAGCACAGACTTTACTGGAAATTACACCAGGGAGAATTTGGCCTGACAGCCACTGACTTCAATGAGACTAATCCAGAGTAAGTGGTAAGAGGATTGCACTTACAAGAAGGATTACAAGAAGACCCCGTCAGAAGCAGAGCTATGGACACTTGCACACGTTATTCCACGTTATTTTCTACCTTACAGGAGATGGAATAACATGTGCATGCACCTTTTCTCATTCATCATGAAAAATGCCAGGGTAGTCAAATCCTTCTCTGACAGTAACATGAGTTCTGTATTATGTTAATCTGGAATGTGTGCATACAGTGAATTTAACGTTGATTTAACTTATGCTAAAATTAGAGTGTGTAGAGGCTCGGGTTATTTGCGATGCCCAGTTAGTCCTTGTTACAGGGCACTACCCTGGCCCCAGCATCCAGCTCGCTGGCCCAGTTCAACAGCACTGGACTAGGCGATCCTCCCGGAGCTGTCTCTTCTAGATCTCTGCTGATCCTTGTTAATT
The DNA here is from genome assembly GCA_003113815.1 of Sphenodon punctatus. NCBI lineage: Eukaryota > Metazoa > Chordata > Lepidosauria > Sphenodontia > Sphenodontidae > Sphenodon > Sphenodon punctatus. The sequence continues at coordinate 3,248,486 of QEPC01011998.1, read as the reverse complement.
TCAGGCTGGCTGTGCTGCTCCCAGCTGGTCAATTTCAGGTCAATTGCATGTCGGGCTGCAGCATTCCCCTCTCCCCAGCCCACCAGCATCCACTCCACTCCTCAGCCCTCTCTCTCTGGCTGCCGGCTAGTTCCTCAACCCTCTAGCTCTTAAAGGGGCCACTCTCAAAGTCCTTGTTCAGGGCACACACCTGCAGCCCTGCATCCTCCCGTGGCAATTCCCCAGGAAATTTAATAATGGCTCCCTTCAGGTCACATGCTAGCCCCAAAAAACTGGAAAGGAAATAATAATATCTCACGTGAAAAATGCCATGTGCAACTAGCCTGTGTGGGAATGGAATGGACCCCCTGCTGAGGCATTCCAATCCAGTGTGACATTCCAATCCAGTGTGGCATTCCAATCCAGTGTGGCATTCCAATTCCAATCCAGTGTGGCATTCCAATCCCGTGTGCCATTCCAATTCCAATCCAGTGTGAACATGCACTCTTCATGTGTGTGAGGCCCCCAGGCTCATGGGCCCCGGTGCGACTGCACCTGTTGCAACTATTGTGACTATGCCCCTGGACCCCATAGGAAAGCACCCCAGTCTTCAACGTATCCCTTTCCTCACTGGCAAAAACAGTGGCAATATTAAAAGTGACTATTTCTGCACCAAACCAAATTAATTTTTACTTTATAGTCGATCTGGAGAAATGTAGCTCTGCTCTTTGCTCAGCATATTTGACAGAATGACATCATGTGTATGCGTTCCAGGAACTGCCTCTGTCTTCAGGTAGTGCATTTTGGAGTGGTTTCAAAATGACCTCAGGTTACAGAAGGGAAACATTTACCAGTGACTTAGAAACTACAGTGCTCCCGGTGCCTTTCTGCTTGATGTTGTTTGTGTGCTGGGGTAATTTTCGAGTTCGCATTCTATGCTTCATTTTCCAAAGGCTGCCCTTGTATTACTTTGCAACTGTTTTGATTTTCAAGCTTCCATACATAAATTATTATTTATTTTTCTCTCCGAATGGAAGGCTGAGAGGAGTCATTGTGTGTGGGTTTGTTTGGTTTTGGTCATGAATATTCTAAAAGGTCCCACATCCCACTTCTTCTTCAGAAATTTAAATTTTCTTTCTACATAAAAAAAAACAACCCATAAAAACTGCAATAAAATCAACTTGCGATGGAAAATAAATAAATAAATAAATAAATATCCCTGAGTTGACTCTTAAGTGGTTCCGAGTACCTGTAACCCTCATCAACCAATAGGAATTGCAGCTTCGTAGCACCTGATAAAGACTGGTTCTTTTTTATTACTAATATTCCCACATTACTGCTATTAAGTCTGAGATTTTGCAACGTATTCATGACATTTCTTCCCAGGAAGATATCACCAAGTTGGGCTTATGGAAAGTGGCACCTCTTTTGAATTCCTTTAAGACTCAGGTTTCCTTTTAACCTTACTTGGATGTTTTGACCAATTCTAAGCTGCGGCGAGCATATACACTTCTTCGTTGGCATCTGGTCAAAACGGCGATGACTGACGGCAGGTATGATCATATTCCTCAAAAGCACAGACTGTGCACCTGTCGTAAACAAGAAGTTGAGGATATCGAACATTTTTTGCTGCGGTGCCCCTATTTCGATGCCTTATGGGCAAGCTGGTTAGCTCCCTTAATACCCTTGGAATGTGGACTTGGGCAACGGGATTGCTTTTGTTATTTCAGATGTTCCGAGATCACAGTGAACCACGGTGAATACCCACATGGTGATCGTGGTCCCGTAACATCTGTTGGGGGGGAATGTAAGCTCCCCGCCAGATGTTCACCCCTGTGAATCATGGGGGGGAATCACATTCAACACACAAACGGAGGTCCTGGCCGGACCATCTCCGTTTGCGTGTTGAATGTGATTTCCCCCCCGTGATCAAGGGGACCGTCTCTTCTGTCCCCTGACCACGGCCCGGAATCAGCGACGAGATTCTGGGCCGTGGTCAATGCCCCGGGGGGGCGGCGGTGGGTGCTGCGGCCGCATTGGTCACAGCGCCCGCCTGTCTCACGGAGAGCGGGCGGCCGGGGGAGTGTGGGGGGCGGGACTGTGCGGCCGCATGTTGAGCCGCGCAGCCCCGCCCCCTCTCCCGATTCCCCGCCGGGATCAGCCGGCACGTCTGTTGGACGTGCCGGTTTGATCCTGGCAGAGGATCAATGGGTGATTCCGTGACGGGGCTAATACCGGTCCCGTCACATCTGAAAATACCCTATATTTTATATGCTCAACTGTATTATATTTCAGGGATTGAGGATGTTTAACTTGGTTCATTTCGAGGAGCATATTATTACTTGTATTGTATGCTTGTATGTTTTGTTTGTTTTATGTTGGCCATGGAGAGAGCCAGTGCCGAATAAAAAAAATTATTATTAATATTCCCGCATTATTAATATTTGCCTGTGTATGTCAGCACAATACTCCAAGTGGAGCACCAGTGCTAGCACTTTGCATGGGCACAACAAGTCTTGTGCACAAGGGTGTAGCTAACTACCATGGAGCAAGGGGGCTCTGTTGCTCATGGACCCCAGGTTCTGATGTGGTTCTTTGCAAGTGACCTGAGTTCCACTAGGAAGTTATCTGAGAGAAATACACCACCCCTGCCCACTTTGAAAATGTCCTAGTGGTGCTTCCAAAGGGCCCTGAAATGTTCAGAGTGGGTGGAGGCAGACTTTCTTCCTGGCAGGGTAGCTGCCACTCAGGGGTGGGGAGGAACAGTGGGAGCCCTCCCCAGCCCCCCATCTGGAGATCCTTCCCTTTTGCCCCTAGGGCTTGCTATGTCACTCCCTGTGCACTTCAGCTGGACTTACAATGGGGCTGTGCAGCACCAAAGGCTTTGAGGATCACTTTGTTTGTACACATCTTGCAGTATAATGCAAAGGGAGGTACCAGTTCATCACAATGATATACCTAGTGTGAAATCCTAGCTCCGTTGAAATCAGTGGGAATTTTACCATTATTTATTTATTTATTTATTTAAGACATTTGTACCCCGCCCCTCCTGTACACAGCTCGGGGCAGCTTCCAACAATAAAACATCAAACAATATAAAAACAATTTAAAACAATCAAAGTTAAAGACTTTTTAAAACAGGGCCAGAGAAACAGCTTCGACATTACCATTGACTTCAATGGTGTCTACATTTCACCGCTAGACGTGAGCTGTAGTATACCTCCAACAGATCTCTGAATATAATGATAAGCATCAATATAAATACTGTCTCATTTGGAATGCTATGGCAATACAGTATATTATTGCCCAAAGCTACTCGAATGTTATTATGAGACCAAGAGCCAAATGATGAGGGCATAATTGAACCGTTGCCCGAAGGCAATTACTGATTAAAATTGATTAATTCTACAAACAAATTTGACCAATGGATTAGGTGTCACTTTGCAGTAGATCTGGGAAATGTTGCCATAATAGTTAAAGAGACATAACTGCCCAATATTAAAAGTGAATATAATTTGTTACACTCTAGAGTTTCTCTTGTTGATTTAGCCAGACATCTCTCACACAGGAGTAAGGAACAAGGCACTGTTCTCATAAGAACTGTTAGATTGCAACAGAATTGAAGTCCATGTAGCCCAGTATCCTGATTCCAACCGTGGATGGAAAAGGGTACAAGGAAACCTCACTGGAGGCAGATATGAGATCATCTGCCCCCACAGTGTGGATTTCAGTCACCTGAGTGCCCGATGAAGCCCACAGCTCTTTTCATCTGCCCCCTTTCCAGTTCCTAAATCTGACCTGTGGATGCAGTTGCTACCCTCAAACACTGAAAGAGAGCGCTTAGGGGCAGGGTGAAGGCACTCAAGGATAGGGGATGGATACATAGCAGAGATCAATGATCTGGACCCTCATTATCCTTAGTACACCCCTTAAGCACCCTCATCTCCAACTCCTATGCAGCCTCCAGAGCTTGTACTAATTTTTAATGTGGCCCTTGGGAGGGAAATGTTTCCCCACTCCTGGTTTAACCCCTAGTAGTTTTAGAGATTGACTTAAATTGCATCATTTTATATCCCTCTCACAAAATGTAGTACCATTGTTTAAAGTACTGGCCAGATATTCCTGTAGTTCAGAAGGAGATCCAATTCCTCATGGAATCTTGAACTCAATGGCTTCTTGTGGCAATGAGTCCCACAGTGTTATTCTAAGCTGTGAGCAATACACTCCCCCCAAAACTATTAGCATCAATGGCCTGGGCCCCACTTATCTTCAGGATTGCCTCACACTCTGGGATCTGGACCGGCTTCTGAGGTCGACCGGGAGCGCCCTCCTTGAGGTTCCCCGGGTGATGACTGTGAGGAGGGCACTCTCAGTGGCTGCACCACGGCTGTGGAACTTCCTCCCTCCCGACGTCCACCTGTCCCCAGACCTCCCCTCTTTCTGACGACATTGTAAGACCTGGCTGCTCCAGGCCTTTGGTGAGGGAGACGGGTGGGGGTTGGGGGGTTGGGTAAAGGATGGGAAATTATGGTTTTTTATGCAGCTCTGTCCAGGTTATTTTAATATTCTATGTGTTTTTACTGGTTGTTTTAAGATGTTGTGAGCCACCCCAAGCTGCGAAAGCAGGAGGGTGCAGCAAATAAATGTAAATAAATAAAGTATTATTCTTTTAGAAAAGTGCTGATTTTTTTGTTTTGTTTCTGCAAATAAATCTTCAGAGGTAGCTTAGTTTGGGGGTTCACAAACCATAATCCATGAGGCCATGGGAGATAGCCTACAGCTGGTCTGTGGAACTACAAAGAGCCTACAGCACAGTGGGTTTCAGGTTCCACCAGGTTTAGCAGCACATGCATCTCCTAGGAAGGAGGATTGTCTGAGGATGATCATAGTCCCTGTTTGCAACCATAACTGGCCTGCAGTGAGCATGCATTGGGCTGTGGCAACATCTGGCAGGTACATGACAGTCCACAAGAAATGTTAAGGATTGGTGGTGTTCTATTGGTTCCATGTCTGGGAACCATGATCTTGGGCAGTGGAAAACAAACTGTAATGGAAATTCTCAAGAAATGAGAACAAAATTGTTATGAGCAGATGGACTCTGGATCATATTTTAGGAAGTCCATCCTTCCTTATAGGAAGCCTAATATCTTTTCTCTGAGTAACAGTGGGACGAGATGAAGTTTAGTGCCATCAGCCCAGAGGCCAGGGACAAGAATGTTGCATGAGGGAATTTGCATGAGCATGGAACTGATGATGATGAGGATTATGATGAACACAAAGATGACAACGACACCTTAGGGTTAGGGTAGAGGTTCTTGAACTGTGGGTTGTGACCCCAGTTGGGTTACACCATTTGTAGATGGAGGTCACAGTGCTGACTAATATTGCCCAACCCCCTTGGGAGTGTTGTGGGTGGGTTGCATTAGTGATGCTTGATGTCACTTCCAACTAGGGCTGAAATGAGATTTTGCCAAAATAGGAAATCTCATTGAAATCCTGGTTCCCAATACCATCTAGATCAAAACGACAACTTCTCTGTACTTGGCAATGTCTCGACCGACATTTTGTCACTCAATTTACTGACTTTCCACTTACTGGGATCCCATTTACCATTTTGTAATTTATCACTTTGCCAATTACTGCTTTGCTGTTTACCACTTTGCCGTCCATTTCAAATTCCAAGAGGTAATGCTAATGCAATGTTCCTGGTAAACTGATTATTAGGGGTCTTCATGTCGTTTTCATTATATCAATAACAAAAATGAAAATTGTCATTTTCATTATCATTATTACAATAATGAAAACGACAAAAAAATAATAATGAAATCAATAACGATAACGAAAGTCGTTATTTATTTCATTATTGCCTAGCAGCCTGGCAGGTGTTTTTTGGAGGGAAATGTTGTGAGGGGAGGAGGGAGCAGACATCTCGGAGCCAGAAACAGTGATGAACTCTTGAACAGGACCTGTGATGGAAGGGGACGAACCTGATGGATGTAATCGCTGGCCAATGAGCAGCGCAAGCAGGTTCCAGGCAGTTGAATGACACCCTGTGATTGCTCAATGTCTCCTGCTTTCCAGAACCAAATAGGGGAGCTCTGGGGGAGGGCACTGCAACCTCTTATACTGCAGGACTGTGTTGCTTAACTATGGTTCTGTGTTAGCTATTGCTCTATCAGGATGCATTTGCAGAATCTGCTGGTGCTTGCACTAAAAGTCCTCCCATATATATCCCTACCACCTTTCCTTTCCAATCCTTATTCATTACCCTTACATTTTACCTTTTTCCTTCCCCTGTACACATATATAGAGAGACAGACATAGGTAGTATAGTTTAAATATATATGTTAGATGATAGAGATAGATTAGAGATAGTGGATATACCTCTGATTTTTCCTTTTCCCTTCCCCTCTCTGTCTCCCCCTGTCCATATATTATATAGATATAGATATTAGTTGTATATATAGAGATTAGATATTTGGAAACTAGGCTGTTTTATTATATATATTAGGATTATAGGATAGGAATATTTTGTATATACATATATATAAATAAAATTAGATATTGTGTGTATACCGATACCAAAAACAAAATCTTCGTTTGAAATCTGTACCGATACCGATAACAACAATGATAATGAAAAAAGACATTTTATTAACAAAAAACAAACAAACACATTTTAATAACAAAAATGACATGGGACCCTGGTGCACATCCCTACTGAGGATGTAGCTTGTGTTGAGTACCCTACCGTAGTCTAGTCTCCAGATACCAAAGTCATGGATGACTATAGCAAGCTGCATCCAAACTTCACAGTCACACTGAACTTTGCAAGGTGAAGATGTAGAAACTTTCCTTAGTACCAGCTCTTATTTGAACATTCATTCTTGGTCATGAATAATGCCAACCCACTCCTAGGGTGCTTGTCCACATTACCCAAGTGGGGGAAACACGTCTTGTAAACTCATGGGGGGAGGGGGGAGTGTGTAGCTCTGAACATGGGCACAGGCTTAAAAGCATCATCAGCCCTGTCCCCCATTTTTTTTCAATCATGGGTGACAGGAATGGATTTTGAGCCCTGTCATCTGTAATTGAAAAAATGGGAGACACGTCTGATGACACTTTTAACCCTGCGTCCACATTCAGAGTTACACATTTGTTTCCACTCCATGAGTTTACAAAACGTAAGTTTACCCCACTCGGGTAATGTGAGCAAGCACCCATATTGTGAACTTGTCACAAAGAGCAATCGTATTCCTCCTCTTATGGGTGCTGATATAACTCTTGGTGAATCTTCCAGTGGCTTTCCACAGCCTTCCAATATTAGCTAGAGAGCGGCATGGGACATTTTGAATGTGCTGTTACCCAGCAAATAAATACTGACAAGTAACTGTCCAACTTCCTGCTTACCATTTACTGCATGTGTTTCTGCAGTACAAAGTAAAATGCAGGCCCTAAACCAGTGGTTCCCAAACTTTTGTCCTCTCTATGACCTCATTTCAGGACTTCCCAGGCAGCATCAAAGACACACAAGATATATCTAATAGAATTGTTGGGATGGAAGTTGGACTAAAAGAAGCAGATAAATTGCTGCTCACAAGAAATTTCACCATATCAGGAACTGGGATCAATTTCCTGACCATTTCTCAACACCGATGCAATTTCTCGATTCTCGCAATTCTGCGAGATACTGTCCCAATTTACCAACATTCTGCTTACCGTGTACCATATACCGTTCAATTACTGCTTACTGCATCACAGCTGCGAAGCTGAGTATCAAGCAATGAGATCGATTGATCGGAGGGGAATTATTAATGACTATGCTTGTGGTATGTGATAGTGACATTATAGTTTTAACTATTATAAAGCACTCAGAGCAATTCAGAGGGACATTTATGTTGTTATTTCTAACTGAAGTAAAGTGCTAATTTAAGGACTGTTCCTAATGTGTGTACACATGTGCTTGTGAACAGAAAGCACTGTTCAAGCACTATTAAGCACAGGGGTGTTTTTTTACTGAGGTGAAAGGCAAACAGCACAATTAAATCATTTCCAGTCCTATATAATAGATAAGGGACAACTTTTTACAAACACATTGCTACACTGGAACTGGATGGAACAAAGTATCTTTAAAAGCCAGGGGTGTAAATATGCCAGGAGAGAAAGAAAGAAAACATGTATACTATGTTCAAAAATAGTCTGCAAATGGAGGGAAACAAGAAAACCCAAGACAATCATGCACATACCTCGCCTGCTACCATGGACTAGTGAATACAGTGGTTACCATGGCTGGATCTGACTATGAGGTGGACTTCAGAGGGCAAGCTTTGTTTCTGATCTCTCCTCAAACAGAGAGTCTTGATCCAGTCGGTTGGTTTGTGTACTTTGGGCAAGCCAGCTCCTCATTGCAAGAGCCAAGGAGATCATTTCTGTCAGAATTTATCTCATGCTTTTGGGTTACTTTTAGCACCTCCCCTCTACTGCTTGGTCCGGCTGCCATATTGTGCAGACAAAAGATGTATTATAATTGTGGGGAAGTTCAAAATACAACTATTTTTTTCCTGACAATATGCAACATGAAATAGCACTTCTCATGCTAACTGGATTCTTAAAAAACATTGTCCTGTTTTCCTTACAGAAAAATAATTTAAAAGGTAGATTGCACTAGCACATTGGGTGTAATGAGACAGACCGCAGCTCCGGGGGCAACAGGACCAGCCCACTTCACCCCCAGGCTGGTCGGTCCATCTGAAGGCCCTGCCAGATGTGGAAATGGGAGCCCCGCTTGTGGTGCTCCAGAACATCCTGGAGCACTGCCAGCAGAGCGAACTGACCAAACCTGGGTCACCGGCCCGGAGTGGAGTTGCTGTCTGTGTAATGGGGAAAAGGGAGCAACACACTTATTTGGGGTAATGGCCCTCCTGACAGGCGGGAGTATGTAGTGTATATATACATACACTTTAGTTGGTCACAATATTATACAATTTTCTAAAATAATCAATATTTAGTCAAATACACATTTACCGCCGACGGCCATTTTGAAAGATGGCTGTCATTGGGCAAATCTGTGATGGCTCAATAACCAGATTTGTTCGCAATATGTTAGTTTACCTCTGTGGCAAATATCATGCTTTTATCACAAAGTGCACAATAGGTTTGCTATGCCAACCCACTATCCCACCTAAGTGAGTTTTGGCTTTCTGCACATAGGCAAGATCAAGTCCATTTGCAAGTCAATGGCTGTTTGCTAGAAGGTGCCAGTCAGTTTCTGGTTGTGCAATTTCATTCCTGCAATGACTTAGCAATTCTATGTTTACACTGCCCACATGAAGCAAGTTTTCAGTTCTCAGCTTAGATCATATACATGTTGTCTTAACATTTTCCTATGCATATGTGTAGTGTACATGTATCCCAGTATCTCTTTGTCACAAGCATAATAAACAAAATTACCAAACCAAATCAACAAAAAAAAAAGCCAAATAAATGAAATATCTGAATAAGCAGATATGCAAATAGTCATTTCAGATGTGGATATTATTTCATTATTCAGAGGTCTATCTGAAAATGTGAACGTTGTCTGCCAGG
>QEPC01011998.1:3179480-3219968 GCA_003113815.1 Sphenodon punctatus | reverse complement strand
GGGGCGTTTCCTGCTGCACCGGGGATGGGGAGACTGCTGTGCCCATGGCAAGGGCAGCGGGTGCCTACTGTATGGGGTGGGGAGAGACAAGGAATCCTTACGTACTTTGTTTGTTTGTTTGTTTCAAGTTCTTCCCCACCCTCCTAAGGCTCAAGGCAGCCTACAACATTAAGACACAAAATACATTAAAATCCCTTTTAGAAAAACCCACCCTCCTCCCTAAACCCACCTGCCAAACGCTTTACCAAAAAGAGAGGTCTGACATTGTCTCTGGAATATGATGGAGACACGGTGGTTTGAATGATCCCTTTTATTGGACCAACTGCTGTTGGTGAAAATGAGCAAGCTTTCGGGCCACACAGAGCCCTTCCTCGGGCCACGCTACATGCCTGAGGAAGGGCTCTGTGTGGCCCAAAACTTTGCTCATTTTTACCAACAGCAGTTGGTCCAATCAAAGAGATCATGCAAACCACTTTGTCTCCGTCTGTATCACTTGGGGCCAACGCAAGCACACAATCTCTAGATCCAGAATATGCTCAAGCTCGGATTCTGGGGGACCCGTAGAGCAGGGAGTTCCACAATACTAGGCAGCAACTAAGAACACCCCTCTGCAGGCAGGAGGCCACTGTTGTATTGGGGGCAGGAAGGGCCCCTGGGAGGGAAGGGGACGGGGGTCTCTGCTGTGCACTGGGGTGTGAGGGGTCTCTGCTATGCCCACCAGGCCAGGGGGAAACGGCACGAATGGTCTCTGCTGGGCAATGAGGTGTAGAAGGCAGGGGAGTCTGCTGTATCCTGTGGAGAGACTGCAGGCGCCTTGCTGTGCACTGTGGGGAGGTTAGAAGGAGAGTTATCCTTATCTGACATCCGGCATTGAGCACGTGGAAAGAACTGCACAGGTGACAGGGAATCTCATGTTGTACCAGGGCATCCTGGGATGTACTGGGATGGAGAGGGAGAGGGAATCAGTGTTCTGAGACTGGAGTGATCCTATTGCAACAAGGGCACCTGGTGGGCAGGAGAATAGGGTACCGACACGGGAAAGAGAGGGTGGATTCACATGTAACACTGATTAAATCTAATGTCTGTGGGGCCCCAGGACATGTATAATTGGCCCTGGATTTAGTGTTACATGTGAGGGAGGCAATGGGAGTTCTAGCCCTGCTTTAAATGCAGATTGGGAGTTCAGATCAAATCTAAACTCGCAATCTGCATTTAAAGTGAGACTGGAAGTTCCATTGACTCCCACGCATGTAACACTAATCTGGGGCTCATTATACATGTTCCGGGGGCCCACAGACATTGAATTTAATCAGTGTTATGAGTTCCCCCCCTCCCCCCAGAAGGTTTTTTCGACATGTGGCAAAGATCAGCTTGATATCCCGCTCTGAGGTGGGGAAGAAGTAATGAAAGAGGAGAGACTACTTCAGAACCCCATCTTAGAGGTCTAGATCAAATGTATACCACAAATCAAAAAAGGTAGCAAGAGGACCAAATGAATGCCAGCATGGCTAAATGGTAAAGAAGGCTATTAAAGCCCAACAAAATCTTTTTAAAAATGGAAAGTGAGTCCCAATGAGGAACTTAAGAAGAAGCATAAACACTGACAAGTTATATGTGCAACTGTAGTGTAAGGTAGGCCATTACGGACTTTGGAGAGCAACTTGCTAATGATGCAAAACTGAATAATAAAAGTGTTTTTTTAAGTACATCAGAAGCAGGAAGCCCATTAGAGAGGCAACTGGGCCATTATACCATCATTTGAACGCTCAAGGAAGACAAGGCCTTTGCAGAAAAGCTAAATGAGGTTTTTTTGCATCAGTCTTCACTGCGGAGGATGTTGGAGAGGTATCCGTGCTGGAATTGGAAGTTAGCAAATATAATGCTATTTTTTTTTAAATGGCTCCAGAGATAACCCTGGAAACTACAGACTGGTGAGTCTGACATCAGTACCAAGCAAATTGGTAGAAGCCACTGAAAAGAATAAAATGATTAGGCATTTATTGACAAACATAGCATGATGGGGAAGAGTCAGCATATTTTTTTGTAAATGAAAATAATGCTTTACCGGTCTATTGGAATTTTTGGTAGTTCTCAGCAAGCATGTGGATAAGCATGATCCAGTCAATATAGTGTATTTGGATCTCCAGAAAACAGCTGAAAAGTTTCCTCATCAAACACTTCTGAGAAAACTAAGAAGTCATGAGATAAGAGGAAAGGTCCTCTCATGGATTGGTAACTGGCTAAAAAATAGGAAACAAAGGCCCATTTTACACAGGCTCTGTGGTGCAGGGGGGATGGGTGGAGTCCACGGCAGGTTTTTGGCACGTGGGGAGACCATCACACAGACACCTACCCATCTCCACGCACAGAGGCACCTCCATTTTCCTGGTGGAGATGAGTGGAGCGCAGGAGCGCTCACCCATCTCCACCAGCGGTCACACGGATGCCTCCCCCCCCACCCACCACGCTGTTGCTGTTTACGTGGGGGATCATCCATGTAAAAAGGGTCAAAGAGTAGAACTAAATGGTCAGTTTTCATGATGGAGAGATGTAAAGAGCACAGAGTGGATCTGGGGTCTGTACTGGGACCAGCACTGTTGGACATATTCATTAATGACTTCAAATGGAGGGTGAAGAGTGTGATGGCCAAATTTGCAGCTGACACAAAATTATTCAAGATAATTAAGCTCCAAGCCCTGTATGATGAGTTACAGAATTATCTTATATGTCTCAGAGACCGGGCAATAAAATGACAGATGAAATTCAATGTTGAAAACTGCAAAGTAGTGCACCTAGGAAAAAAATAATCCTAATTATACCTACACAATGTTGGGTTCCAAACTAGGTGTTGCCACAGGAAAAGAATCTAGGTCATTGTGTCATCAGCTCAGTGTGCGGAAGCAGTCAAAAAATAAAAAAGACTCTTGTGATTGAAAGTAAAACTAAGAATATCATAACAAATTACAGCGTGCCCGCACCTTGAAAATTATGTGCAGTTCTGATTTCCCCATCTCAGAAAAGATACAGCAGGAATGGGGAAAAAATGCATCCAAAAGGACAACAGCCACAACAATGATCAAAAAGTATTGGAATGGCTTTTGTACCAAGGAGAGGCTCAATAGACTAGGGCCCTTCAGCTTGGAGAAAAACTGACTGACAGGGAATATGGTAGTTTAAAAAGTAATGAGTGGGGTAGAACAAGTAAAGAGGGAGCTTTTTTGAGAAACTGCCCCCTCTCACAAAAGATATAGTAGAACTAAAAGGTTCAGAGAAGGGCAAGAAAAATGATCAAGGGTATGGAACAGCTTCCATAAAAGGAGAGGTTTGATAGATTAGGGCTCTTCAAGCTTGGAAAAAAGATGACTGAGAGGGGATATGACAGAAGTTTATAAAATCATTAGTGGCATGGAACAAGTACATAGGGAGTTGTTATATACCCTGTCAAACAGCACTAGAACTACGGGACACTCCATGAAACTAATTGGCAACAGATTTAAAAGAAATAAAAGAAAGTATTTTTTCATGCAATGCACAAGTAGCTTACGGAATTTGTTGCCAGAGGACGTGGTCAAGGCCAGAAGCGTAGCAGGGTTTTAAAAGGGACTGGATAAGGTCCATTCATGGCTATTAGCCAAGTAGGCTGGAGCACAAAACCTCTGATGTTTGGGAGCTGGGAGTGAACAGCAGAGAATGGATCCCCCATTGTGACCTGTTCGGTACTTCTCCCAAGCGACCAAGAATGGCCACTGTCAGCGACAGGATGCTGGGCTGGATGGATGATTGGTCTGACCCAGTATGGCACTACTTATGTGCTTATGTTATTTATTTACCCTCTCTTATAATGCTAGAACTAGGAGACACTATAAAACGTATGAGGAGAGGTTCAATAGGTTTGGGCTCTCCAGCTTAGAGAAGAGATTATTAAGGGGGGGTCTGGTGATTTACCAAATCACAAGTTGTGTGGAGCAAGTAAATAGGGAGCTATTAATGTACCCCTTTTCATAATACTAGAGTTAGGGGACACCCCATGAAATTGACTGGCAGCAGATTTATGACAAATAAAATGAAGTGTTTTTTCACTCGACATACAATTGACTTGAAGGACCCATTGCCAGATGACATTGTGAAGACCAGTAGCACAACTGGTTTCAAAAATGGGATTGGATAAATTCTTAGAGAACAAGTCCATAAATGGCCATTAATAAAGCTGCTCAGAAGATAAGACCTCGGACTGTCCGGGCTGTGAATGAAGAGGAGGAAATGGATCACTCCATTGTGACCTGTTGGGTAATTCTCTAAAGCAACCAAAGTTAGCCACTGTNAAATGGCTCCAGAGATAACCCTGGAAACTACAGACTGGTGAGTCTGACGTCAGTACCAAGCAAATTGGTAGAAGCCACTGAAAAGAATAAAATGATTAGGCATTTATTGACAAACATAGCATGATGGGGAAGAGTCAGCATATTTTTTTGTAAATGAAAATAATGCTTTACCGGTCTATTGGAATTTTTGGTAGTTCTCAGCAAGCATGTGGATAAGCATGATCCAGTCAATATAGTGTATTTGGATCTCCAGAAAACAGCTGAAAAGTTTCCTCATCAAACACTTCTGAGAAAACTAAGAAGTCATGAGATAAGAGGAAAGGTCCTCTCATGGATTGGTAACTGGCTAAAAAATAGGAAACAAAGGCCCATTTTACACAGGCGCTGTGGTGCAGGGGGGATGGGTGGAGACCACGGCAGGTTTTTGGCACGTGGGGAGACCATCACACAGACACCTACCCATCTCCACGCACAGAGGCACCTCCATTTTCCTGGTGGAGATGAGTGGAGCGCAGGAGCGCTCACCCATCTCCACCAGCGGTCACACGGATGCCTCCCCACCCTTTACCCACCACCCACCACGCTGTTGCACACGTGGGGGATCATCCATGTAAAAAGGGTCAAAGAGTAGAACTAAATGGTCAGTTTTCATGATGGAGAGATGTAAAGAGCACAGAGTGGATCTGGGGTCTGTACTGGGACCAGCACTGTTGGACATATTCATTAATGACTTAAAATGGAGGGTGAAGAGTGTGATGGCCAAATTTGCAGCTGACACAAAATTATTCAAGATAATTAAGCTCCAAGCCCTGTATGATGAGTTACAGAATTATCTTATATGTCTCAGAGACCGGGCAATAAAATGACAGATGAAATTCAATGTTGAAAACTGCAAAGTAGTGCACCTAGGAAAAAAATAATCCTAATTATACCTACACAATGTTGGGTTCCAAACTAGGTGTTGCCACAGGAAAAGAATCTAGGTCATTGTGTCATCAGCTCAGTGTGCGGAAGCAGTCAAAAAATAAAAAAGACTCTTGTGATTGAAAGTAAAACTAAGAATATCATAACAAATTACAGTGTGCCCGCACCTTGAAAATTATGTGCAGTTCTGATTTCCCCATCTCAGAAAAGATACAGCAGGAATGGGGAAAAAATGCATCCAAAAGGACAACAGCCACAACAATGATCAAAAAGTATTGGAATGGCTTTTGTACCAAGGAGAGGCTCAATAGACTAGGGCCCTTCAGCTTGGAGAAAAACTGACTGACAGGGAATATGGTAGTTTAAAAAGTAATGAGTGGGGTAGAACAAGTAAAGAGGGAGCTTTTTTGAGAAACTGCCCCCTCTCACAAAAGATATAGTAGAACTAAAAGGTTCAGAGAAGGGCAAGAAAAATGATCAAGGGTATGGAACAGCTTCCATAAAAGGAGAGGTTTGATAGATTAGGGCTCTTCAAGCTTGGAAAAAAGATGACTGAGAGGGGATATGACAGAAGTTTATAAAATCGTTAGTGGCATGGAACAAGTACATAGGGAGTTGTTATATACCCTGTCAAACAGCACTAGAACTACGGGACACTCCATGAAACTAATTGGCAACAGATTTAAAAGAAATAAAAGAAAGTATTTTTTCATGCAATGCACAAGTAGCTTACGGAATTTGTTGCCAGAGGACGTGGTCAAGGCCAGAAGCGTAGCAGGGTTTTAAAAGGGACTGGATAAGGTCCATTCATGGCTATTAGCCAAGTAGGCTGGAGCACAAAACCTCTGATGTTTGGGAGCTGGGAGTGAACAGCAGAGAATGGATCCCCCATTGTGACCTGTTCGGTACTTCTCCCAAGCGACCAAGAATGGCCACTGTCAGCGACAGGATGCTGGGCTGGATGGATGATTGGTCTGACCCAGTATGGCACTACTTATGTGCTTATGTTATTTATTTACCCTCTCTTATAATGCTAGAACTAGGAGACACTATAAAAGGTATGAGGAGAGGTTCAATAGGTTTGGGCTCTCCAGCTTAGAGAAGAGATTATTAAGGGGGGGTCTGGTGATTTACCAAATCACAAGTTGTGTGGAGCAAGTAAATAGGGAGCTATTAATGTACCCCTTTTCATAATACTAGAGTTAGTGGACACCCCATGAAATTGACTGGCAGCAGATTTATGACAAATAAAATGAAGTGTTTTTTCACTCGACATACAATTGACTTGAAGGACCCATTGCCAGATGACATTGTGAAGACCAGTAGCACAACTGGTTTCAAAAATGGGATTGGATAAATTCTTAGAGAACAAGTCCATAAATGGCCATTAATAAAGCTGCTCAGAAGATAAGACCTCGGACTGTCCGGGCTGTGAATGAAGAGGAGGAAATGGATCACTCCATTGTGACCTGTTGGGTAATTCTCTAAAGCAACCAAAGTTAGCCACTGTTGGAGATAGGCTGCATCCTGGGCTAGATAGATCATTGCCATTGGTCTGACCCAGTATGGCATTTATTTTGCTCTTAGGAGAGGGATGGAAGAGAGAGTTTTGAGAATCAGAGCCAGGAAGAGAAGGAACAAGGGCAATGTCTACAGGATACTAGATACTGGGGTGCAGGACTAGAGGTTGGCAAAGGAGAGAGTGGGGGCTAGAAAGGGGATGCTGAGGGGATAACACACACAGCTAGTGCTGAGAGTCACTCAGTCTAGTCTGACTAGAGAGTTAGGCCAGTCACATTTATGTCAGAGAGAAAGGAAGTGTGGTGTGTATCCAGGCCCTGCTGCAACAAGGGACAGAGTTGTCAGCTGGCAGAAAGGACCCATTGGTTGCTTTGGTTGCTTGGGGTGAAGGAGGAGTCATCCCAACCCTCAGCAGGGGAGTAGGCTCAGCTCCTGTGTCTGCGTCCTGGAGGCAGGTTTGAGAATGGGAGTAGGGAGCAGGGGCACTGGGCACCTGGAGGCATGTTTGAGAGCAAAGAGGGGAAGGGGCAATGTTGTGTCTATTAATCAGATGGAAGGCAGAGGTGTCAGGATCTAACTCATGGGGAGGGGGTCACTCTTTTGTCTGTGGGACTCACACATGAGGAAGAGGAGAGGCTGTGGGGAGAGGAGATGAAAGCAGGGGGGGCTGGGTGACCTTGAGGGGCTGTGTGGGAACCAAAGGGGAAGGGACTGGTCTAGTGGAGACCCGCACCTTGGGTGGCGGAGAAGCCAGGGTATGCCCTTCTTTTTCCAGCCTCTCCAGACCCATTCCTTGGAAGAAGCAGAGTTTCCCAGGAGAGCCATGGCAAAGCCAAGGATGTGTGCTGCAAACTGCTTTGACCCTGGCTTCCCCACTGACGCTTTTAAACCCCAAGTCTGAGTCAAAAATTAACCTCCTAAATAGGGCACTGCTCCTGGGGTTGCGTGTGTGTGAGTGAGTTAACTACGGAATTGTGGTGACAGGGTTCTTTGTAATACAGGCATGTGTGGGCGGAATCTATTCTCCCCCCCAGCCAGTGCAATGACCTCAATCTGAAGTTTAGGGGTGGTCATGGAGACCGGGGAGGAGATGGAGAAGGACATCCCCACCCCCAACACACGCACACATAGTGATGGGAGTCGGACTATCCCCCTCTTAATGTTGA
This sequence comes from Sphenodon punctatus, assembly GCA_003113815.1. NCBI lineage: Eukaryota > Metazoa > Chordata > Lepidosauria > Sphenodontia > Sphenodontidae > Sphenodon > Sphenodon punctatus. Next base: position 3,212,035 of record QEPC01011998.1, on the reverse strand, counting down.
CCCCCTTTGAGGACTTTGCATCCCAGACTCTGGCGGATGGATGTGTCCCCTTCCCCTTCCGTGTTTATGCTCCCTACTCCCCATGCTTCTCCAGGAGGCTGACTTTAAGAAGATGGCAGTGGGACAACAATCCCAATCGGTATCCCTGGGATGTCAACGTTCATCAGCGAATAAAAGGGGGGGGGGGGAGACCCACAAACTTTCAGCGTGTGTCATTTCCCCCCTGCTTCATCCTTACAGCTGGTAGCCATAGACTAGGTGAAACTGACCGAATCCAGCCCAGAAGCCCCAGACAGCTCTGCTTTCTTTCACATCTAATTTAATAGCAAGCTGATTTCAACTTCCCCAACTTTTCTTGATTTCTTCTCTCTCTCTCTCTCTCTCTTTTAATTTTATTTTTTTTATTGCTGGCTTGTAATTAATGTCCTGTTTTGCGTTTCCTTTTCCTGCGAAGCTTTGGGTGACTGCTTTGTACATATGGCGATCTGATAATGAGGGGAGTTAAGGTTATTCTCTACACTTCTTCCTGGCAGTTAGTCTAACGCGTTTTACTAAGCGCTTGCATTGATCATCTTTCTTCGGGGCGTCGGACGATTTGCAGTATATTCCCACCCCCCCAGTAGTTTTTATACCCTGGTACTATTAATCAACTCTGTTACATCAACATGTGCTGTTTAAGGTGACCACATCAAAAGAGCATACACTCTTTTTTGTAAGCCTTCTATATTTATTGTATCTGTTTTCACACAGAGATAACTTTTTTTAAAAAAAATACTGTCAGGTAAGTATTCAGCTGTTGGACGGCTTGTTTTCGGAAAGTAGCTTCTCTTTGAAAAATTGAAATGTGAATCTGTAACTTCCCAAATCCTAAATTTGAAGCCGCAAAAAGGGTTGGGGGGGGGGGCGGGGAATCGATGAAGTATTCTTTTAAAAATAGTGTGAGGGGTGGGGAGTTGTTACATTCATTTTTAGACATCGGGTGAAACCGGTCTATCAGTTTGGCCCAAGTTCATTCCTCTGCGTAGCTTTTCTTTTTTTAAAAAAAACCAAAAACTTATTTATATGTATACATATTAAAAGTTTTGGAATTCGCCCCCAACTCCGTTCCTCCTTCGTCACAACTTTCAGGACACAAAACTTTTTTTCTTCTACTTAAAAACTATCATTTGGGGGGGGGGGGGTCTTCGTTGTCATTATTATTTTTTAAATCCATTCTTCAGGTGTTGGCAACTTAATTCCAGTCCAGATTGAACCAATCCCACATACTTTGCTTCTCCAAATCTCCTTTGGAAATCAAATTGACCCCATCCCCTTTTCCCTCAGAGAAGGGAATATTTAAATTACTTCAGATATGTGCTTTGTGTTTGTGTTTATTTATTTATTTTAAAAAACCAAACCTTTTTATTGTATTTATTTATTATTTAATTCTTTTAAGTTTCTGGATTCTTGGGGGGGGGGGGGTATTTTCTTTGGCAGTTGTTCTGCAGGCAGAGGCCGCGATGTACAAACCACTTACTCCGGAGAAGGAGGGCTTCAGGGGCGCTACTCTGGACTAAGTGGCTTGTGGATCGCGGCCAGAGAAGTATTTGTTCATCTCGAGGAGTCGGCTCTTTCTCTCCCAACCTGCCCTATCAGCAGCATCTCCCTGAGATCCTGCTCGTCTCTCAACACCTTTGTCTGATTAGTAGTTCGTGCACATCGGGATAAAGACATCACTTGCCACGTTGGGCAAGATAACCATTAATTTAACATTAAACGTATCCAGTCACTTAGCCTGGACCCATGCCGGGACAGACGTTTACGGGTAATTTCTACATTATATTTCATTTAAACTTTTCTTTTTAAAAAAAAAAAAAAAAGTGTCCTCTCACAAGGATCTCTTAAATTGTCTTGATTCTGGATCAGCAAAGCACACTCGGGACCCACCAATCGTCTCTTTTTATCCCTCGATTGACGCTTTTTAAAAAATGCAGTTTGCTATTATTTTAAGAACGGTAGGAATACAGTCAAGTCACACTGAAAATGCATCTCCATTGCAGTTGTATCGTGCACTTTATACATGATCTTCCATTTGAAATCTAGAATACCTCCCACCACCTTCTTCTTCAACCCATCTCTTATCTGCTGAGGAAAAAATAAATAAATGTTTTATTCAAAGTTGTATTACTTTCCTGAGAAGTAGCATTCTCTCCTGCTGGAAAACCGCTCGATGGATTTATTTGCAAATGGCTAGGAGTCTTGCAAGGTGCGTGTGTGTGTGTGTGTGTGTGTGTCTGCGCGCAAAGTTATTCGATGTTTCAAGCGTGACTTTATTTTTGTTGCTGGGTGTTGAAACTGTTCTTTCAAACTGGAGTTGCTGCAGACTGCGGATTGTGGAGTCAAATGGAGAATTTTTCTATTTCACACAGACATCTGTGACTCTTGCTGACAAATGTACCAAATCTGCCAAGAAAGTTTGTGTGTGTGTGTGTGTGTGAGGGGGGGCAGCATGTAATTGATGTTATCCCAAGCAAGCGCAATCCCCACTCCTTTCAGCTCCAAGCCCTTCAGGTAAAAAGAGAGAGAGAGAGAAAATCTTTCCTTGCCTTTTTGAGGGTTAACATACANAGTGTGTGTGTGTGTGTGTGTGTGTGTGTGTGTGCTGTCTCTTATACACATCTAGATGTGTATAAGAGACAGGAGTGTGTGTGTGTGTGAGAGAGAGAGAGAGAGAGGGGGGGGGTAGCATGTAATTGATGTTATCCCAAGCAAGCGCAATCCCCACTCCTTTCAGCTCCAAGCCCTTCAGGTAAAAAGAGAGAGAGAGAGAAAATCTTTCCTTGCCTTTTTGAGGGTTAACATACATCAGAAGACAAGCTTGTCTCGCCTTGGCCAATCAGAACTCGGCCCTGGCAGCTATAATATAGAACTAAAGGCAGACTCCTCTCACAAGCGTCTCTAGCCTTCCTACCATTAAAAGCAGGTCCTTTTTTTGTCTCCTGATTGCTGTCTCACGACCAAACTCCGATGTGTTCCGTTATCAGCGACCTAAAGCCTGCCATTCCAGCACCTGTCTTGATAGGGATCGGTGGATAGTATCCGAAACAGACAAGGACCTAGGAAGAGAGAGAGAGAGAGCTCTATCTAGAGAGAGACAGCCGAGGCTAGGGGAGCTTTGGATTCAATGGACGGAATGCTGCTGTTGACAAGATTTCTCTTGGTGGGCATCGTCTGCGCCTTTTTGGTCTGCTCTGGTCTGGCTTGTGGACCGGGCAGGGGGATTGGAAAAAGGAGACACCCCAAAAAGCTGACCCCTTTAGCCTATAAGCAGTTTATTCCCAATGTGGCAGAGAAGACCTTAGGGGCCAGTGGAAGATATGAAGGGAAGATCACAAGAAACTCCGAGAGATTTAAAGAACTAACTCCCAATTACAACCCTGACATTATTTTTAAGGATGAAGAGAACACGGGAGCTGACAGGCTGATGACTCAGGTAGAGAGCCACGGAGGTTGCCGCATATAATCTGTGTGTGTAGAGATAGAGAGCCGTGCTTTGCTAGCGTCTCCGAGCGATCAGAGAGGGAAGCAATCTGCCGTAGCATATTGGCAAGACACCCCCCCCTCCCTCCCCGCCCCCTCCCCACCCCAACTCATGGCTTAGATCCCTTGGGAAATTGAGATTAGCCCCCAATAAGTTTGCAAGGAGGGGGCTCTCTGAGAGAGAGAGAGGGGCTCGCAGGGGTGGAGGGGGACTGGGGAGGGGAAGCTTGTGATACTCACAATTCTAATCGTGCTATGTCATTCTCTTGTAAGTTGCTCGGAGATTTCTGATCGCATTTGTCCGCAAGGCTGCACTTTGATCCAAACGGATTGTGTACAGCTCAGAGAAGCCTCGCGTGCCCCGCTCCTTGCTTGCTTCAAATACACCTCCTCTGACTTTCCCCCCGCCCCCCCGCCGCCACCAATTTCATTTTATTCTTATTTTCCCACCCATTCTTCTTCTTTCTTTTTTCCCCCCTTGCCTCCCCCTTCCTTTTGCCCCGGCGCCTGATAAATTTAGCAAGGCGGGCACGGCATCTTGCACTCACAAAAGGCGAATCGACCGTCGCCTGCGCCGTTTCTCGTCTGATATCGCTTGTATTGCAATACCATCATTTGCAATTGTGCCCATCCGAGCGTAAATATATTGATATTACTTTAAGGATGCTCGCCGCCAATGCTTCTGGTACCTCCATAGGGGAGGGACTAGCAACTTATCAGCATTGCATCACTTCTGCTTTTTTTAAAAAAAAAATCCGATGGCACAAGGGTTACAACTGTCTTGGAGCTGGGATGGGAACGCGGAACCACTGAATGCAAAAAATTCCCCTGTGCACAAACAGAAAGCAGCCACCTTATCTTTTATGAATATTTGCTCACTGGCTCGGGCAATCCGCTTCCTAGTTCTGGAGTTGTTGAAACTACAGGGAATCCAGCTGACATCTTAGCCACTGGAAATGGGTTCCTCCCAAATATAGGTCAGCAGCGTTTATTCCTCCCCCCCCCCCCCACCTTCTTGTTCACTATTAATATATTTAAGTCCCACCTTCAAGTTGCTAAAATAGGAGCCGGCTAGAAGATCCACTAGGAATGAAGGGGGTGGTAGGGTGAGGATTTCCCTAAACTCTGCCCCCACCCCACCCCCCTCAGCTCGGCCTGATTTTCCGCACGTTTACTAGAAAAGAGACGCGTCTTTCCCCGGCGCCGGGAGATCTCCACCCGACCACCTTAAATCTTACTGTACCTAGGAGTGTTGACGCGCGCGCCTCTTGCCAGATTGAGGCGCGAGCCTCAATTAAATATGCACAGGCCACAGTGTGTGCAAGAGTGGAGTTCGCTTCAAGCGCAGGCTTTTATCCTCCTATCGTGCAAATTAATAATAATAATAATAATAATAATAATAATAAACCAACAAGAGAGAAGGGGCGAAGGCAAGGCGGTGGCTATTGTTGCTTTGCCAGCATTGTCAGAGCCAGTCTCCCCTTGTTTCATAGCCCTCGGTCATCCTCCTCCCCCCCCCACCCCCTTGCAAAGATGCAAGAGCAGTGTGTGCGGCAAGCAAGTCAGACACATCTCGCATTTTCAGCTCCACTTACTCCTCTTTTATCGATCGCAACGGCTAGGGTTTCAGTTTGTATCCTTTTTAATACGGCCAAGGCTGCTGTTGCTGCTTGCAAGCCCTAAGAGAAGCAGACGTGCTCGGCTCGTTCTGCCTTGAGACTGAGGGACACACAGAGAGAAAGAGAGAGAGAATCAAGGGGCATAGAAACAGGGGAATGGGGGGGGCAGTTCCAGTTTGGGGGGCAGCCCCCAGTGTCCCTTGGGTCAGGGGTCTATCTGCAACCCCTCCCCCCCCCCAACCCTTCCTTTGGATTACTGTCACCACACTGCACACTGTGTGTGTGTGTGTGTAGCTTCTCCCTGAAAGAGCAAGCCGAGCTTCGATCCGGAGAGGCAGACAGACAGAAGGAAGAGAGATGGTGAAGGGGGGAAATGGCTGGTGATGTTGATGACATTAAAAGGGACAGGGTTGAATGGGAAGGGGGGGGGCGAGGGCCGGAGGAAATCCCAGCCTTATAACTGTGGCTCGCCTTTCTCTTCCACTGCTGTCGTGGGCGTGTGTGTGTGTGTGGTGGTAGCTGCCCTTCCCTGGGAATAGAGCGCCTTCCTTCTACACGGCTAGCCACTCTCGTTGCATTAGCTGGCAGCGTTTGAACTTCTGACCTTCTGTCAACTTCCCTCAGACGAACGGAACGAAAACAAATACTCCCCCCCCCCTTCCAGTGGCTTATTCTCGTTCCTTACAAACACACACACACACACACACGTGTGAGTGGGTGAGTGGGAGAGGTAAAGGCCCCAGCAGGGGGGAGGGAATCAGGGAGCAGGGGGACAAGGCGTGCTTACTGGGGATCCCATAGCAATGGCGGGGCATTTGGGGGACTGGGTGGGATGGTAAAGGAAGAATTGAGCCCTAGAGCCACATTTGACGTGGGTGGAAGGGGAGACCCTCCAAACAGCTCTGTTCCTGGGAAGAGTCTTTGGTGCTGCAGCACTGAAAGGAGCTTGGGCCAGGCTTCTGTCTCTCTCAATCAGCCAGCTCTTGCTGTGTTAAATTCAGCTCTTTAAACGCCTGCTCCAAAAGCCCGTCAAGCATGGCGATCTCTTCCCTGGATGGAATGGCTAAACTTTTCCGAGGGGAGAGTCGGCGCATTGCATTAGCCGCTGGTTAATATTAACCGATGGGGGCGGGAGGGAGAAGGCCAAACGCAAACAGAGCCAGGTAAGGCAGGTTCCTTGCTGGGCAGGTGACGAGCGCAGTTTGCTGAAAGCTCCCCCCGCCCGAACAGCCATTGGCTGGATCTCTGGGAGCGATAAGGGAAGGGAGCCGGGTCAGCGTGATAAAGCTGGAATTCGTATGAAATAAAAGAGCAATCGGAGGTGGGGTGGGGGCACAGCCTACCCCTATGGGATCCTAAAGCCCAGCGTGGGGTTCTAAGAAGCCCACAGGTTGTTTGCACTGACAGGTACCTGCTAAGTGTTTCATTGGAGCCGTTCATTTGTGAGGAGATTAGGCGCTGGCTGGCAGGAGAGTTCTTGTTGAACAACTTTGCCTCCCCCCCCGCCCCCAACACAAAGCCAGCGCCGAGGCTGCCCTGCTGAGCTTCACGGTGGCTGAACAGAATTGGGCTTGATTTGTGGCACACGACCCAATGAATTAATAAAGAGTCTGGGCTTCACGGCTTTTGACTCTGACAATCCAGCATGAAAGGGAGGGGAAAGCCCTTTTAGTAGGTCGCTCCTTCTCTTTTCATTTTTGCCAGACAGACTTGAAGCTGAGGTTTCTAGGAGCAAAAGGGGCTGGGACGAAGGGAGCTCCCCTCCTGCTTGCCTTCCTGCCTGCCTTAGATTTTGCAGCAGACCTGTTAAGTCAGGCCGCTGAAAATGCACCATCCTTCCGCCTTTCTTCCAGTGGCTATTCTCTCCTTCCTTACACGCACGCACACACACCAACCCCATGGGGGGAGGGAAGGACTCCAGCAAGCTGTAGGTAGCATGGGGGGGGGGTGTCAGAGGGCAAGGGGGTGTTGCCCCACTGGGGATCCCATAGCACGGCAGAAGGAGCACCTAGGGAGCGCAGGGCCGTGTCTAGGGCTGGATAGGGGTGGCAAAGGAGACACCGAGCCCTACAGCAACGTTTGAGGTGTGTGGCTAAGGGAGAAAGCAGGCACCACTGGGGAAGGGGGTGAGTGGAGAAAAATTGACACGCCTGTTTCTGAAAGGGCTTTTTGTGGCCTGGTAACCTGGGGAAGGCAAGCAGCTGGTCTTGGAGTTCTCAACAAGGTGCCCCTGACTAATTGAATTGGGCCGCGATTCGCACAAACCACTTACTCTGGGGTAGTCCGGGGTAAGTGGTTTGAGGATCACGGGCTTGGGCTTTAATTCCACTCACTGATTGCAGTTGGTTAGTTAGATTAGTTTAGTTCCTTGGCTGCCAACACGTTCTCTTCCTCCAGTAGTAATTTCTGTATCACGCAAACCACTTACTCTGGGGTAGTCCCGGAATAAGTGGTTTGAGGATCACGGTCTTGAGCTTTAATTCCACTCATTGATTGCAGTTAGTTAGTTAGTCCCTTTGCTGCCAACAGCTCTCTCCCTCCAGCAATAACGTGTCTATCACAGCCCTTTCCCCTCTTGGAAATCACAGCTGATTTCAAACTCTCTCGCCTCCGCTCTCAGGATTTGGGCAACGCGCCTGAAAGCCTATCCTGCGATTCTCTAGCTAGGCTCGGTGCTTGCCGATAGACCTCGGCTTGATTCCTTTCCTGGAGAGCGATAGCCCTCGGGGGCGCTGGCAGAAGCTGCCCAGCCTTATAGCCGCATCCCAACGGTAGCATCTTTAGCCAGGCCCAGAAGTTGCAATTCTCCGCCATTAAGGTCAAAGGCAAAACTCACATTGACTTTAAGAACGGAGGTTTGTTCTGCTGAGACTCTCTTAAGAGAGCTTCTCCCTCAAACATCTGGGGTTTGAATAGTAAAACCGCAGGGCATTTACTCCGGACGCGTGGGGCTACTCCGGAGTAAATTATCGCAGGCAAAGGAACTCAAGAGAGTTTCACAAAAAGCAGAGAGAGATGGTGGCAGAAAGTTTGGCTTTCAGAGGCATAGGAGCACCGCATGTCAAAGGACTCACACCTTGTCCGGATTTTGTGTGTGAGTGTTTTCAAGCTCCCTTTCCAGGCTGCACATTAAGGCTGTTAACATTATTGAGACCCCTTTTCAACACAGAATTAGCTTGAAAGGACATTCCGGGGAGCGCTCCCAGCTCCGTCCACGGCCAGTGTTTGTCTTAGGCTAAACTTTACTTTGCGAAAATGCACTTAGTCGGAAGAATTTGCCTTGACCTGATTGAGGCGGTCGCAGGCTTTTAAAGCGCTTGATTGAGCGGAGAGCTGTAAAGAAGGCAAAGAGAGAGGGGGGGGGGAATTAAAAGGGGGGGATTCAGACAAAACATAAAATCAATGTTCAGTGTCCTGCCGGGAGAGAGGGGTCTCCTCGCTGTATCCCAAGCCCCACGGAGGCGAGTGAGTCGGGTTGCGTAGCGCTGGGTACACGCCTTCTCCCTCGCCTATTGCATCCCCAGGCTTCCTCTTGCCAGCCGGTTGGCAGGGTTTGCGCCGTTGCAGCAGGGAGTTCCACAGGGCCCGATCCTGCTCCAAACTCCAATGGAACAACTATTGTTACAATGGCGCAACTCTGGACTATATTTTCCGGGACCCCGGGGATCCTGGCACTAAGGAGGGATGTAGTTGGGGCATGTCCCCCATTTTATACCGATGGTGGGGGGGACGACCCAGAGGCACTTGGAGTTAATAGGAGCTTGGCCACCTCACTCAGGATTCCGCCCAAGTGTTAACTCTCGCGCTGCCAGGGTGGGATGCGTGTGTGTGGGAGGGGGGATTGCTGTGTGAATTTCCCCAGCTCCCGTGCAATGCCCGTCTCTCTTTGCTGCCCTTTCCCCTGCAGAGATGCAAGGACAAGCTGAACGCCCTGGCGATCTCAGTGATGAACCAGTGGCCCGGGGTAAAACTGAGAGTGACCGAGGGCTGGGACGAGGACGGTCATCACTCCGAGGAGTCGCTGCATTACGAGGGCCGGGCGGTGGACATCACTACCTCAGACAGGGACCGCAGCAAGTACGGCATGATGGCTCGCCTGGCCGTGGAGGCGGGCTTCGACTGGGTCTACTACGAGTCCAAGGCCCACATCCACTGCTCTGTCAAAGCAGGTAAGGAGCGCAGATCGCCCCCTCCCCATCCATCCCCAGCTGCCGCTTCACAATCTCCCGTCTCTCAATGGCTCTAGGGGGGCCGCAGAGACGCGGATTCCGTCGGGTGAGTGCATGAGCGGAGCCGGCATTCGAACCGGGGTGACTCCGCAGTGTGGAGGCTACTTGGGCCAAGCGCGGCGCGCCCCCTGTTAGAACAGCCAAGCGGCGAGGAGGAGTTCCTCTCTCCTCCCATCTGATTGGCCTCCCTGTTTAGTCCTGGCCTCCCGGGGTGTCGAAGGCTAGAGACTGAAGTGGGGTGGAGGGGGAGATGCCCTCCACTGCTGTCCCCCAGAGAACCGGGGTAGAGAGGAAGCCGCTTGGGGTAGGGGATTCTGGACCGGTCTCTTCGCCGCTGTCCGTGGAGATGGAGGTGCTAATTCGACTCTCTCTCTCTCTCTCTCTCTGGCAGTCCTGTATTAATGGGCAGTCAACTAACCCCTCCCTCCCCAGTGGAGGAGCCCCCAGTTCAAAGTGAGGGCGTGGGGGGCATGTCCCCTCCCTCCGTCCCCTCTTTTTAGACCCTTGTGTAACCTTCTTTGTTAACCCATCTTGGCTGAGAGAGTGTCCTCCCCCCCCCTCCCCCAAAGACCGTTTTTGATCCAAAGGGCAGGTTAGAGCGGGTACTGAAACCCACCTAGGCTACCCCACCAACCCTGGCTGCTGCTAACGCTACCTGCAAGGGCTGGCTAAAAAAAACAACAACCCCAAACCCTAAAAACCCAGAGCCAATTTGGTCTCCTTGCCTTCCCTTGTAGCCGCTAGGAAATCCCAGCCTCTTCTGCTTTTCCCCTGTGCTTACAACGCCACACGCTGTTGCAACAAAGGAATAGCTCTCTCATTACCAGCGCTCTACCTTACAAACCACTTCCCCCACCCTCTGCAGAAAGTTGTTGCTTTTAGCAAAACAATTAACAGTGAATTTGTTGCAAGGCTCCTTTTTTCGCCACCTCTGAGTGTTTGTTGCCTGGCATCTAAACTGTATGGTAATCGCATCTTTTAGCCTAGGAACACTTTAAAAGTGTCAAGAAACACTTGCTTGCAAAAGAAAAATAATGACTTACTCTAAATATATCACTTTGTTTAGAAGCGACAGGCTGGAGTGTGTGTGTGTGTGTGTGTGTGTGTGTGTGTGTGTGTGTGATCCTGCTCCCATTCAAACCAGTGGCCAAACTTGCATTGGCAACAGCAGGAAAAGATGAGGGCCCTTAAACCAGTTGTACATTCCCTGGCTGATCAAAAGCAGCATTTCTTCTGGCTTTCCCATTGAGTCTGTCATATTGCTTTTGTTCCTCTTGTTTAACCAAAGGAGTCCTTACAAGCTGCTAGACTCCTAGAGATATTAAATACCTCCCCCTCTAGCAGTCAAGGTGTCTTGGTTGTCAGACACATAGTAAGTAATCTTATTTCAAATGAACAACATAATCCAACTCCATGTATATTTCATAGGAGACAAATAATTCCAAGAGAACAAATCTACTCATTAAAATTCCGCATACACATGGCATTTGGGGGCAATAGTTAGTACGTGTCAGGCAAGGTCGTGTGACTGTACCATGCGGGTTTCAAGAGAGTGAGGCTTGAATCCCGTCAGCTCAGTCTGATTCTGAATTGTCCCAACCTCATTTCATGATGGGGAATCTTATGAGAAGATTAAACTCTATAATTCCAGGCAGGAAGATTCTTTATCTAGATCTCTGTTTGCCAAAAGTATGATCCTGGAGATTGGAATGCAAAGAAGAGTTCCCCCCAAGGCTTGAATTATTGTCATGAGGACAGAGGAGAGAGGGCCAGGGGTGGTAAGAGGGACATTGATAATGGGGCTACAGCAAGTATTTAGAGTGAGCTCCTACATTTAAAATTCAAATACCCATCTTGAGTGTCTTGGAAAAGTGGCTCTGCTGTGCAAATAGTGCTTGGAAGGGTCTGGGTTTTTGGAGAGTATGTGTGTGAATTGGCACATAGGGTTTCTGCACCTGAACAAATAGGGGGTGGGGGGGAGAAACTGAAGGGGGGGGGGAGAATTGGAAGAGTCCTCTCTTCCAAGAGTGTCTGCATTTATTACATGAATCAGAATGACAATGCAGACCCTTTATTGGATTTTAATTAGAGAACCCAAACAAGCCCTGCTCAAAGAAGCAGATTTTCACACCTCTACCCATTCACTGGCATGTTTGGAGAGTTGCTACACTACTAGCCCCTATTCATCCAGCCCCTGATTATGCAAACAAAGCACCAGCAAGAGCTTTACTAGGCTTGTCCTAAGGTGTAGTTTGCTGAAGGGGCTCCCCAGAAAGAGCATAGCTTGTTTGTTGCCACGTTCTCCCTTGAAGAGGCCTTGGAGATCGGTCTGTTTCATTTCTGAAGCAAGAAGTGATAAAGTCGTTAGCAAATCAATACCATTCTAATTTTCGCCCTTCCTGCGCTTCCTGAGAAAGTCATTAGGAGAAGCTCCGAGTGTTTATTTAAATCATAATGGCTTGAGCCCCTGCCACAGAGGGACAGGATCCGATCTGAACCTGAAGCACTCTGGCTTTTAGGAGGAAATCTGGATTAGAAATTGGCACTCTCAGCAAGTGGGAGACAAGTCAGAGGAGGGGAAAGGAACAAAAAGACTTTGAGCCAATGCCCTTTACTACAGTGAATTTTTTTTAAAAAGAAGTACTCTGGTTGAAATCCTGGCTCCATTGAAGTCGAGGGTTAAAAGTCCCATTAACTTCCATGGGCTTGGATTTCACCCTATGGTCATAAAATACTCGACAGTAGTTGGACAGGAGCATTTAGCAATCGCCAGGAATGGGTGGATGGAATTTTCTGACCTGTTTAAGGAGAAACGTCACGTAAGATGATCTGTTGGGGCCTCAGCATCTATGAAATTACTGCAGAATAGTTTAGTAGGGAGATTTCAGACTCATCTTTAAAGAACGGCTAAAATGTCTTCTACAGGCTTAAGAGGAGGCAGTGACTGCATCATTAGCTACAGCCATAATATATGATATACCTTAGTGACTATCACCAGCCATGATGGCGTATAAAGGGAAAGGCTTAGGCATGGGCTGGGTGGGCAGATTTGAAGATGGCAGGTAAATATTGCTGCCATTAGTTGGGTAGTTGGAGCATTGCAGGAGGCTATTGAGTGTGGGGGGAGGCATGGAAGGAGTGGGAAGGAATGTAGATATTCTTAGTGAGGCAATGGTGGGGAAGACAAATCCACAATCTAGCTGGACAGCACGATCCTTTGACGGAATAGCATGTGTGCTATCAGTTATACAGGCAAGAGACCCATTCACCGCAGTGGAATTTATGCACAGTTAGCTGGGCTATCTGTCAGCGTGCATTATATCTTGTGGAAGGATTGCACTGTGGAAGTGGCAGACACTCCTAACTCGGAGCATATGACATGTTGGGGGGACAGAGACTCCCAAAGCAGTAAAAAGCAATTGGTGAAAACAGACATGCACCTCTGCTTTAACATTTCTTATGTATGTTGCAGGGCTGTATTGGTGCCCTGTGCAGCTCTGCAACATGCATAAGAAATGTTAAAGTGATGTTAAAGTGATGCTAAAGCAGAGTTAAGGTGCATGTCTGTTTTCACCCAATGTGGACTAATGGACAGGGCACTGAATTGGAAGTCAGGGGACCTGGGCTCTGTATGTGGATGTGACAATTAGCCAGGGGGCATCCAGTAACATCAACAGGCTACAGATTTAAAACAAATGAAAGTAAATACCCTTTCCACACAACACATAGCCTGCAGAACTCATTGCCACTGGATGGTGTGAGGGCCAATAGTAGAACTGGGTAAACAAAAAATGGGGCAAATTTATGGATGATGGGAAAGGACCATCAGCAACTATTAACTAGGAAGGGGAGGGTCAAGTACAGACTCATCCTTATGGTGTCTCTAACCCCTGGGACTGCCACATATTAGGAATGACTGAGGATGGAGCAATCCATATTTTGCCCATGGCTTCTCTTGGGGACATGGCTTCTCTCTGGCTGCTGTTGGGGACAGTATTACTGGGGCTAGGTGGACCAATGGTCTGACCCAACATGACTTCTATATTCTTGTCTGTTGTAGGGTTGTCCTCTAGTGTATCTGGCGCAACAAGGGTGTTTTGGCCCATAACCCAGTTGTAACTAATTAGCTGCCTCTCAGGCTTGTTTGGGTGAAAGAATGCATAAGGCAAATATGGAAGCTGATAAGATGATCAGCTGCAGAGCTATGACAAAACCAGCTTGACCAAAAAGTCAGCTAAGAAAGAGACTGCTACAAGGAGCTGATTCAGAGCAGCTTGTTAGAGAGTGAAACTCTGGTGGGCCTGGGAGGAGGATGTTCTGTGGCATATCTCGCAGCAGAAGGACAGTCCTTCTTTGGGTGCTGAATCCCACTGTCCCTCTTTCAGGAGAGAGAGACAAAAAGAGCCATATTCAAGCGTCAGGCACCTCTTTCCACTTGCCTCCCAGGAAAAGCACTTGAGAGGCCAATAGGAAGATGATGAAGACCATTATTCAGATAAATAGCAGCACATGCAGTGCCAGTCAGAGGCAGGTACCTGACATGGCACGGGGAGGGAGGCTGTAGAAGGGAGAATGGGGAGCAACCCAACAGACTGACAGACACATTCACTGACCAATTACTACGTGCTTCCAGCTTTACAGGACCAATTGGTGGTGGCTGCAAGGAGGGCATAGGGGGCGGCCCTGAGGCGGGCATAGAAGGGACATAACTGGGACTTTGGGGATAGCATCCCAGCAATCAGGAGACATGGTTTACACATCCAGGCTGGCCAGTTATCATCACCACACCCTGCAGCACTGTGACAGAAGACACAAGAGAATCTCTTGGCTCTTTCCTAAACAGATGCTTCCAACTTCCCAGTAACAAGTGGGGGAGAGAAGGTGGGGTGGTCACAGCATAGAATGAGGATATTTGGTTGACATTTCTGCTGGCCAGTTGGCATCACAGACAGATCTTATACCACAGTGACACGTAAGAGAATCCCTGGCATAGGCTCATTCTCTGCATATGCTGTGCAGGCTTATACAATTGGGACCCTTTATCACATCTTTCTGATATTTGGCAGATACGATCCTGAAGGTGTGAAATACAGCCCTGCCATATTTCATGAACACTGGTTGGACTACAAAGATGTTACAGTCAGGCATATATTTATAAGTTAATTGATTATACCACTAGGACCCTTTATCCAATCCTTCTAAAAGTTGGCATAGATAGTAAAATTAGGGTGTGGTATAAACTTGCCATGTTTCATCCATATTAGATGGGAAACAAAGAAGTTACAGTCAGGAATGTATATGCAGATATTTACAAAATAACAAAATCCAACTGTTTATAAAATTGGATTCCTTTGTCCAAGCTTTCTGAAATTTGGTACACATAATGCCTTCCACTGAAGGCACAATCTTCCCAGGTTCCATCCAAATATAATGGAAAACAAAAATGTTACAGCCAAAAATATGTTTCCATTGAAACCAATGGAAAGCAAAAACAAAAGCAAAAACAAAAACAAAATGTCAATATTTATGAAAATGAAAGATTTAAATAACAAAAACGAAAAACAAAAACTATTAATGACATGGGTCCCTGGTGCACACTTCTAGAGATGATGGCATGACAAGAAACTAAGGCTGTTTTTAGACGGACCCACCCGGGGAACAGCACACTTTTGGTGAGACTTCATACAGGGGCAGATGGGTGTGTGGTCACTGCCCATTCATTCTCCCACATGGAGCAACTAGGAAAAACCCATGTTGCTCCATGTGGGGGCATGGGTGGGCAGTGAGTGGGTTGTGGGAGCGCACCTCCACCCATGCTGCCTTCAGAGGGGCACCCAAATCCATGGGGATGGGTGGACCTCTGTGGGCATGTCCCATCTAAAAATGGCCTAAGTGGAATGATCAGCAGCAGGAGAGCTTTTACCCCTCTTCATGCACTTGGAATGTTGGGAGTTGCTGTACATGTGTCCACGGGGTGGGGGGTGGAGCTTATTTGCTATGGGGTGGAGCTTGTTGGCCAGGAGGTGGGGCTCGTCTCTCTGGCTGCTCAAAATGTTGAGCGGTATGCTAAAGGAGGAATCCTGCAAAGGAGGCAAGTTTGGGTGGAATTATAGGTTAGGTCGGCTGGAAGGGCAGGGGCCAGATATGCTCTGTATTTGGACATGAGTGTTACATTTTTTCTGAAAATCAGTGTGCTCCAGGATGGTGGGGTGTTAAATTAGAAGCATTGGTTCAGCACGTCTGTGAGAGGAAAGTGAGCTTTCTGGGTACAAAGCCCCAGGAAAAACCAAGTGCTCTGCCACAGCAATTTTTTGCCAAGACACTCTTGAGTATGTGTCTCCTCTCCACACACGCACACACACAACCTTTTGTTCCTTTCTTGGACCAGACAGCTCTTTTTTAACTATCTGATCTAAATAGGTACCTCTCATCATATAGGCCCGCTTCAACCAGTTCAATTCTTGCTTATATCTAATTATTTTAAGGCCGTGTGTGTACCTGAAACAGCACCAGTTTATGTAAACCAGTTCAGTTAAAACAGGTGCAAGCTGCCATGTGAATGTTCTTACTCTGACATACGAGTGGATTCGTTTAAACCTGTTTCTAATTCATGGAAATAAACCAGTCTTAAGTCATAATAAGAGTGTCCACATGGTGGTTCCTACTATGACACAGGGAGGAGGGAAGGAACCTTTCCCCTCCCAGGGGCCACTTTGATCATTAATACAAACTCTATGGGCCAGATAGGAGCCAGGAGGTCAGTGTTCTCAGGATGGTGAAAGGAAAGAGAGGGACCAGATCATGGATCCATGTGGTGGATCCATCCCCTGTCTTGGAGCACTTGGCTCTCTGCTCCACTCCTCTCACCTCACTCTTGTGGGGTCTGGATCCACAAACTAGGGAAGGAGTCAAATCAAAGACGCAGGGGGATGGAGGCATGTTCATAGAATGGAGACGTTTGTCCAGGGCCAGCCTCACCATGGGGCATCCTGGGGCAACTGCCCGGGACCTCCTTATTTTCTTCACTTCCAGCCCCCTCCCCCCCCCCAGTGGCCCTTGTTTTCACCATGGTGGGGTGTGTGGCCTACACTTTCTCCCAGCAGGGCCCTAAACATGACCGCCTCTAGGGCCTTGCAAAGGGAGGCCCTCCCCTCAAGGGACAGAGTGACAGGGGACCAGGGCCCCCACATTTTATCTTCGACCTGGGACATGCAAATTCTAAGGCCAGTCCTGAGCTTGCCCTTCTTCTGTAGCAAAAAGGATCCTTGACACTACATGCTGGCAGTGGGGGGAAATCATGTAGAGTGCAGTCCCAGCTGCCTTCCCCCCAGTATTAGGGGTCATTGTGCTGGCAAGAAAAACCCCTTTACACAACCCCCAACCACCCGTTCCATGTGCTTACCCCTGCCATTGGCATGTTGTGTGAATGAGTCCGTGATTTTGATCAGTGGTGGAATCAGACTCCCCCAACCTACTGGTGCTTCCCTGCCCCACTAGGCCCATTCTTCTCCATGGCTTGGAAATACCCTCCCCTCCATACTCAGGGCCTTGTACAGACCCATCATAGAAGGGTTCACTGCCTTGTCTTGGCTATGCCCTGCTCCCGCTGCTGCCCTGCCAGCTCACCTGTATCTTCTTGCAGCGGCAGGGGTGGAGAGCGTGCAATGGTGGAAGCAGGGTTGCCACTCATTGCGGCTTTGATGGCCAATACTCCCATTTTGGCCTATGGAAGTGTCAGGGGCAAAACAGTGAGAAGTGGTAGCCCTTGGGGCAGGGGGTGGGGGGGGAACCTTGCTGCAAAGTCCTGGTGTGCAGGCCAGGGCTACTTCCGAGTGGAGCTGAATGGGCCCCACAGGGGAGGTAGGCCCTGAACAGCCCCTGTTGTTGCTATGGTGATAGGTCTGCCATGAGTTTGAATGACTACGTAGGCACCCTACTCCTTAACAAACGGATACTTGCCGCAGAGTATCTGACTGAATGCACAGCAGTCCGCTTAAGGGCAGTGCCTAGACTTCCATAAGCTCCGTGGGCCACCAGCTGTTTCAGAGTATAGATTTGTCTAAACATAGAAGCTGGTTGGGAACATTCATATTAGGGGTACTGTGTGTCTGGCGAGTGGGCAGAGGATGCAGGGAGCTCCTTTCACTGGGTGTCTTTAGACCATAACATCAACAGGTGTCTGAATGTGTGTTTTGACCTTGATATGAACACCGGTTTAGCCCTGTGTTCACCATGTGGTGCAGCTTAGACACACAGCCCATCTCGGGGCAAATTGGTGTTTTTCTCACCACCCGATTTCAGTAAGCAACTTCTGCCGCCTCGTTCCCCGTGTTGTACATGTTCACACGCCATGCGATACCATCAGACACAGCATTGACCACGTGTTCAACCAGAACATGCAAATTGTCCTTGTGATGCAATGGTGTTCACATCGCATGTTCAACGAGTGTTCAACGGGTGGCCAAATTGGTGTTGGGATTGTTATGGTGCTTACACACAATGACAAAACATGCTTAGGAGTTTCGATACCCGGTCTTTGTTATGTCTAAAGATGCCAACTGTATGTGTAAGAAGGGAGACAGGGAGCTCCTTGCCTACTTATTGTGTGGGAAGGGGAGTCAGGAGCCCTTGGCTTAGTCTTTGGAGGGGCGAAGGGGAGACTCAGGTTGCCCTTGGCCTAGTCTTTGTGTGGAGAGGGTATTTCGGGAACCTCTGCCCTAGTCTTTGTGCAGGGGGAGGATTCAGGGAGCCCCAAGCCTATTCTTTGTGTATATGGTGGATTGAGGAACCCCTTTCTCAGGGGGTTCCCTGCAATTGGATGCAGGGAACTCCTGGCCTTGTTTGTGGATGGGTGGGCAGGGAGCCCCTGGCTCTGTCTGTGTATTTCTCCATCCATCTATCTACCTGCCATGCTCTAATGCTCTCGTCTCTCTTCCCCACACAGAGAACTCGGTGGCTGCCAAGTCTGGTGGCTGCTTTCCAGGTTGGGCCACGGTGCACCTGGAGCAAGGGGGCACCAAGCTGGTGAAGGACCTGAGCCCAGGGGACCGGGTGCTGACAGCAGATGCAGAGGGCCAACTGCTCTACAGTGACTTCTTGGCCTTCCTGGACCGCGAGGAGGCTCCTGCACACAAACTCTTCTACGTGATCGAGACCCGGCATCCCCGGGCACGCCTGCTGCTCACTGCTGCCCACCTGCTCTTTGTGGCCCCACCACAGCACAACCACTCCCAACCCCAGCCGCTCTTTGCCAGCCGGGTGCGGCCAGGACAGCACGTCTACGTGCTGGGCGAAGGGGGTCAGAGGCTGCTGCCAGCTGCGGTACACAGTGTCTCTCTGCGGGAGGAGGCATCGGGTGCCTACGCCCCTCTCACTTCCCAGGGCACCATCCTCATTAACAGAGTACTGGCCTCCTGCTATGCCGTCATCGAAGAGCACAGCTGGGCACACTGGGCTTTTGCCCCTTTCCGAGTAGCCCATGCTCTCCTGGCCATGCTCTGTCCCAGCAGCAACCTCCCCTCATCCAGCCCCCCTCCAGATGCCACCGCAGGTGGAATCCACTGGTACTCTCGCCTCCTCTACCAAATCGGCCGCTGGGTGTTGGATAGTGACACACTGCATCCGCTGGGCATGGCCAGCTGAGAGAGACAGACAGACAGACAGAGAGACAGAGCCCCACACCCACCACCATCCTCACCATGACAATTAAAAATACTAAAGGAGAAAGAAAGAAAGAAAGAAAGAAAGAAAGAAAACGGGGGGAAATAAATATTTTTAAAAGAGAGCACGGATTAAGACTTAATAATAATAATAATAATAATAATTAATAATTAATAGTAAGACAGTCCAAAGTAGACTTTAAGGGAAGCAAAGACCCCAGGAAGTTTTGTTCTTGTTTAGTTTATAAATATATATATATTTTATTTTTTTTATTTTTTGTTTTTGTTTTGTCTGTTGTTTTTTTCCCTCCTCTCCTGGATATTTATTTGTTTGGTATTTTGAATAGATGTATTAAATAATATGAACTGGACCTTCAAAAGCCTTAACTTGTTGCTTTGATAATTTATTATCATGTGAACTGTACTCACAGGGGGAAGAAAATTATTTTGTGAGGCCAAGCAAAACTGCGCAGAGTCTATTTTTCTACATGTCACGCGCGTCCTGACTTTCCGAAAGCAAAATTCTGTACTTTCCATTCCTCCATTGCTTTGCTCCTTCTTTTCAGCAAGTCGAAACACAAAAAACAAAAAGACAAACTTCACGGGGGTCCATAAATTATATTTTTATACACAGAATTGTAAATTAGATTTTTTTGAGAGATCAATACTTAACTGAATCACATTTCGTTTTTTGAAATAGTGTAAAATATGAGAATATATTATTTTAATTTAAATAGTTTCAAATTTAACGTCATCTCCTGTATTCTTTTCTTTTCCATGTCTTTTAAGTATTTTGCTTTGTAAACACCATTCGGCCACGTTCTTGGAAGTCAAGACTGTTACACAAACTTCTTATTTGCAAAAAACGTAAGAAACTTTGTTATTTTTAACTTCAAAAAAAGAAGAAATTTATTAGAAAATAATATTTTTTAAAAAGCGCACATGGTAGCGATTCCGTGACGATGGAGATGGTAGTTTGTACAGAGGGGGGAAAAGGATGTTTTGCATTAATAAATTGAGAAATAACTGCTGTAAATTTACTAAAATGTATTTTTGAATATTTTGTAATAGTTTTAATAGTTTTATAGAAATAAAATGTGCCATGCACAGTCTGGTTAGTATATAATAACTAAGAGTTCCTGGTGCATCCCATTGTTTTCTGTTTTCTTTTTTCTTTTCTTTTTTTGCCTATTGGTTTAGGTATCATGATATTCAAAGGAGTTCCCATGAGTTTATTTAGAAGTGTTGTTTATACTTTAGGGGGGTAACCAAAAAGCATTCACAACAGTTCCTAGGAAGCCTCCGATTTTTTTTTTGTACTACACAGCAGAACCTTACTTATGTGCACCAATGACTGAGAGACCCATTGAAGATCACTAGACAAGGGCCCAATCTTCTGAGTGACATCCATTGGAATCAGTGGCATAGGCCGCAATCCACAAGCCACTTACTCTGGGCTATTTTGGAGTAAATGGTTTGTAGATCCTGGTAATAGCTCTCAAATCCTCAATCTACTTACTCTGGAGTAGTCCCACTGACTTCAACAAACTACTCTCGAGTAAGTGGTTGGAGGCTTGCAGTCACTTTCAGTTCAGTGGAGCTGATTTTCATTGTTGGTGATCATTTAAAATTTAATCCAAGACCAGCATCAGGAGTTGATGTTGATCTGGATCAGGTGGGATTATGCTGACATGAATGAGTTACTGTGGATTTGCTCTGGTTTAAGCAGAATTGAGGTGTCTTGCCTGGATAGAGATGTAAGAATTGGATCATTTGTGAGTCAAGCAAATGCGAAAACAAAATATAGTTTTTATATAACCATGTAACGTCCATTTTGTGACCCAGCACCCTCAGTCTAACAGATGTTAGTCAGTCGGAGCTCTTTGTGGTCCTTGTAAATGCACTACTGGAGTAGATTCCATGAAAGTAGCAGTAGAATTGTGGTAATATGTGACCTCACTATTGAGGTTAACTCACTATTGAGTGAGAAGTGGGGTAAGATGCTGAGCATTGGGTGAGGATTGCCGCATTTGCCGGTCGGCAGTGAGTCAGTTAAGTAAGTCTCTGCCGTATTTTGTGGAAAACCTCTCCAAAGTTTTTTCTTCTATAGTTTTGCAAAATGTAGCGAGTGAGCGTGTCTTGCATGGGAAATACAGTAGGAGGGAGCCTTTCTTGAAATACCTTTCCCCTGTTTCTTCAGTTTTCTTTACTCTATAAACAAGATGATTTGGGTTTCAGATTCTTAGCCAAGTCCTCTGTTGGGCTGAGGAGCTGGAAAGCCACTCTATTGTGCTCAGACAGCTTTCTGAGATGTTTGTGCTTGGAGATCTACCTCCCTCAGCCCCCTTTGTAGGGTGTCAGTCTTAAGAGAGGGAGCATTACAATTTCTAACTCTGTCGGTTTCTGGCACTGTAATAAACTATCATGGCTGAATTCTAATCCCAGTTATATCAGTGCAAGCCCTTAATGACTGGTTGTGCTCTCTATCCTCTAACAGTGTCTGGATTGGTAGCATCTTTTCCCTCGAAAGTTTCTGGAGTTTATGTAGTCCTCCATCATTATACCGATAGCAGACTCCTGGTGTATGAACTCTTTGTGCTCAGAGTACTGCAGTGTCTTGGCATTGTGAACGCTGTGTCTGAATAGAGTCCTGTCTTTTGGTCGAGGTATAATTTCTTTGCCCCTTGTTCATGGCAATGCATTATGGCCTGATCCATCCCCCAGTGATACCACTAGTCGTCTCTTTACTAACTTGAATGGAGTTGGATCGGACTCTTGGTCAACAAGCTCCCTGAACTCAATCTAGAATAATGCCTGGGATTTGCATATTGTCTGTCCTGAGAATGCAGCAGTGTCTAGACACTTTGAATTCAGACGGTGGCAGCGTCTGGGCTTGTACATTCCATCCTCTCTCTTTGGCATAGTCTGAGGTTATCATCATTCTCTGTTCCAAATGGATCAATAATTGATCAGATGAAGCAATGCCTGCAAATTCTGATGCTGAGACAGACCAGGCTGTGGCAGCAGGTACCACTGTGCCACTTGCCCCTTCCTGTGACAGTGCATGGAGTAGCCATTCTGCCCTCCAAAAGTTTGGTAATGTCAGGGCTGTAAAGCGTCTGCCCTGCCCCCCTCCCAGTGAGATATTGTGGGGGCTGTGAACTGCCGTCCTTACAAAGCCATGGCTTTTGGGTTTTCTAAGTCATTCTCAGTTCAGACTGTGCTGTGTCAATAGCATTAGAGCTATAAAACTCTCTGCCATTAGTGTGTGCTTGTATGGCTGGGGTTATAAACTTCTTGAGCTCAGAACAAGGACATTTCCAAATATGGAAAAATATGAGGTCTCTGAATTATTAAGAGTTTTGACCTTAATATGGCAGTGTCTGGGCATCTAAGCCATTATCTACCTTCCAAATGTGGCAGTATCAAAGGACACTTATTCTCAGAGCTACAACACATCAGGATGTATAGCACTGGATCCATAGATGTTAGACATGAAAGAAACCCATTAAACCAGGGTCTGTCTCTTGTCAAGAGTAGGACATAGTGCCCAGATAGTGGACATAGCAAATGCTGCTGTATTTGATCACGGTCAAAAGGCCAATAAGAGCATTGCTGTTAGAGAGCAGCTTGGATGATTATTTATTATTTCTATAGAGTTATCAGTGTTCAAACTGCTTTACACTCCTTATCTAGTTCTTCACCCTCACAAGAACCCTGTGAGGTAGGTTGTTACTATTCCCAGGAACTGAGGTTGAGAGATAGCTGCTTGCCCAAGGGCACCCAGTGAGTTCTTGGATAAGACAGAATTTGAATCTTGGTCTTCCAGGATCCAAGGCCAACTCCTTATTTACTGGGCTTTGCTGGCTCTTCTTGGATGCTGAGTTACATTAAGATCTACCATTCTAGCCAAGTAATGAAAGCCTGTACTGTGTTTTCCTTACATATATTTCTTATGACTATATGCTCCCCTGTCTAATCCCATCTCTTAAGGCTACCTTCAGTGCTTAGACATCTTGAATTTCCCCTCCATCATGTGATTTGGAAGTACTTTGTTAGATAGAACCAGTCATTAGAGAAGTTCTTCTATGAAGGATCTGCTGTCTTAACACTGTGGAAGACTGCAGGGATTGTCCGGGGTCTGTTTCCAGGGTCTGAGTATGGCATTAGTTTGTATACAATGTACACATAGTGGCGGCTTACAGACTAGTTTGACTAACTACATACCGATTGCTGTTAAACTAATGTATGAGAATGTACTTGAAGCTATTATTCTTGTGCTCTGTTGTTTGAATAATTAAAGAAATTACAGAGACTTCCTGGACTGTCTGTTATGTGACAGCATTCCTATCACATACCCTCTAATATTTGGGTGGGAGTTTTTTCCCCCTCTATGACATTTGAAAGCGAATGTCGACAACTCCCCTCCTATGAATCCCCACCTTTAGGGGCTGGGATATTATGGAGCTGTGTGAATTTTTGCTAGAGGTGTAATGGCGCCAATGGACTCCAAACATGAAAGGAATTTGAGGTGCGCCCTTCAGGGGAGCTCTGGGAACCTGCTTTCCCCACAGCTCAATAACCATGTAGACCACGTAATATTTACATGTGAAATATTGGGTGGATGTGCAAAGAGAGCCGATTTGTCAAAAGGTGCAGGCAAGAAGCAGGAGACAAGAATGCTGGTGCATGTGGTGTTGACTGGGTTTCCTAGCCTGTCCTCTTGGATTAGGAATGAAAAGCTGGTCCAAGGAGTTGTGATTCTATGTTCCAAATCAACAATTCACTCACACAAATCGGAATTCCTTGCACACCTAAAATTCCTGACAGAACCAATGAAAATTCTGGGTGTGCAAGGAATGCAGGTGAAGACACTGGACAACCATCTGTCAGGGGTGGCTTGAGTATAGCAAATCCTGGGTGATTTCAGACGTGACGGGGTGGCTTTGGGCCCGTCACGGAATCACTCTTTTGATTCCCCGTGGAATCGACGTGTCACGGCCAGCAGACGTGCCGGCCGATCCCGGCGGGGAATCGGGGGGGGGAGGGCTGCGCAGCACAACATGCAGCCGCACAGCCCTTCCCCCCCATGCTCCCGAGGCCACCCACCCTCCAGGAGATGGGCAGAGTATTGACCACGGCCTGGAACTGGTGGCAGCATGGCCGCCAATTCCAGACCATAGTCAGAGGCCAGACGAGACGTTACCACGCTCAACCATGGTGAATCCCGCCATGGTTGAGCATGGTAATATCACGTCTGTTGGGGGCACAAAGTGATTCCCGCCGGGTGTTCACCCCTGGCGGGAATCATTTTGACCACGTTTTCGGAGATGGTCCCCGGACCATCCTCGAAAGCATGGTTATTTTGATTCCGCTGGAGGTTCACTGCAGTGAACATCTGGCGGGCATCAAATAGACGTTACGGGACCATCCCCCACCACAGGGATTGTGGATTGTCTGTGGTTGAGCGTGATCTCGTAACATCTGAAAATATCCTCTGTCTCAGTGCACAGGGCTGGACTACATGAACGTGGAGGTTCCTGGCCAGCCCTATGCTATCACAATTCCCACCCATGGCTCCCAACAGCCACATCACAGCTTCAAGCAGATCCGTAGTAGCAGCCCCCTGGATTCTAGTACCATGGCGGCCGCCATGTTACTGCATGTGAATGCGTTCACATGACATGGCAAATACCATCCCTTAGTAAATCAGAGGCTGTGGTGTTGCTGCTGGAGACTACATGTAGTAACCATAGCATCCCAATACAGTCTAGGTTTCTATGTCCGGAATGTATATGAATGAAATAGGGCAAGCCTAGAACTATAGTCATACAAGTGGTTGTAACCCATTACACAAACCTCCTTTCTCTCTCTCTCTCTCTCTCTGATTATACATAACAATCAGTCTCCCTCTTATATTTCAGACCGCTGCATGTTCTCCTAGGCTATACCGTGCTTGCCTTGGTCTTCATGAGCGTTTCATGTCGCATTAAAGCTGAACAGGAGATGAACTGAGTGAGCTGAGGCTGGTGATAATTGGATAGCAATTTTACAGCTCCAGCATGGCATACATTTCAATTACAATGGGAAGGAAATACATGTGAACATCTTAATCCACTGATTACTGCAAGCTATAGAGAACCAGTGGAGGTTCCTAAGCCATTAAAATCTCTCTGCTGCAGTTTCAGAGTTAAAGTTTGCAGAACCAGTCAAAGCCACACCTTAACTGGATGCAAAGGAAACCAGGAGGCTTGACAATGTGAAAAACCCTGCATCACAAAAGGCAAGGGAGTTTTGGAGAATTGAGTGGGAGTAGGATTTGGCCAATAGACATGTGCAGACCCACAATTTCAGATGATGACCACAGCGCAAAAACCACTTGCTGTATGGGCTTCAGTGTGACTACTCAGAAGTAAGTGATTTCTAG
This sequence comes from Sphenodon punctatus, assembly GCA_003113815.1. NCBI lineage: Eukaryota > Metazoa > Chordata > Lepidosauria > Sphenodontia > Sphenodontidae > Sphenodon > Sphenodon punctatus. The sequence continues at coordinate 3,186,582 of QEPC01011998.1, read as the reverse complement.
ATCACAGCCATGGACTCTAATTTTTGCTGCCTAAGTTTCTGGTTGTTCAACTTTAGGGCCTGATTCTTAGAGACACTGAGGACCAAACTCCAAATGATGGGTGATTTCAGACGTGATGGGGCACCTTTGGCCCCGTCATGGAATCACGCTTCTGATTCCCAGCTGGAATCGAACCATCACGGCCAGCAGACGTGCCGGCCAATCCTGGTGGGGAATCTGGGGGGGGCGGGGCTGCGCGGCGCAACATGCGGTCACACAGCCCTGCCCCCCCATGCTCCCGAGGCCGCTCGCCCTCCGGGAGACGGGCGGGCACAGTGGCCAATCCAGCCGCAGTGCCTGCCCGCCCCCTGGGGTATTGACCATGGCCCGGAATCGGCGGCAGCATGGCTGCCGATTCCAGGCCATGGTCAAAGGCCAGACGAGACGTTACCACTCTCAACCACAGTGAATCCTGCCATGGTTGAACGTGGTAACGTCACGTCTGTTGGGGGCAAAAAGTGATTCTTGCCAGGTGTCCACCCCTGATGGGAATCACTTTGACCATGCTTTCGGAGATGGTCCCCGGATCATCCTTGAAAGCATGGTTATTTTGATTCCCGCCGGAGGTTCACTGTAGTGAACATCTGGCGGGCATCAAACAGACGTTATGGGACCATTCCCCACCACAGGGGATTGTCTGTGGTTGAGTGTGATCTCGTAACCTCTGAAAATACCCATAGTCAGCACCAGAAACAGTTGGGGCTCGAATGGAATGTCTGAAATTAGAGGCCGCATTTGAACATGCAGGCCTCCATAGGACTTTAGCAGTGCAAAACACTCCCTGACTTTAATCAGAGAAGGGTCATGAGCTGAAATGGGTACTTAATTTAGTACCCACAGCTAACACCGACATTTTTTAGTACTGCATTGAGTACTTACCTGGACACCTAGAAAAATTGGTAATTTTTGGTACCAATTTTTAAATTTTCCCCATTCCCAATCAGTATATCAGGACCGAAAACCAAATAATTGGGATGGAAAACCAAAAAATGAGGACCAGAAGTCGATTTTTCAGGACCGGAAGTTGACTTTCTGGGATGGAAATCCCACAGATATAGTGTCAGATGTCAAATAATTAGTACAGAAGTCAATAAATCCATACTGAAAGTCGACATTCTGGGACTGGAAGCAAACTGGGTCACAATCAAGTACTGACTGGTACCTGATGTTGTCAGGTCGATTCGGCTACTGGAAATTCATCGGAAATTGTACTGGTTTTGTAGGTACTCATTTCAGCTGTAGTCACTCCCTAACAGAGCAAGCGGTTGAACTGTAGTCTTATTCTTGTCTGTTCCAGTAGCACAGGCTACTGGGTATCTACCTAGCTGGATATTGCAATATCCGCCAGTATCTGGCCGGATACTGAACAGTATCCATCCAGTTAGATACCACTTAGAATAGTAACAGTAACATTCAGTTATGTGGTAATATTGCGACAACCAGTAAGTGGTAATGCGGTAGCTGGGTAACACTTTGTGGTACTGTCTGGTATTCCTGTTTGGTGGTTAATCTCCATGGAAACCATTTAGCTACCTGATAACCGCCAAACTAACCAGAATACTGGTGGATATTAATCACGATAATAATTTTGGTATCCATTTCATTATTAGACTGGACTCATCTGTAGCTTCAGTAGAGAAGGCAAATGCTTGCAGACACCTCTGTAGAGAATGTTTCATGGACAATGCTTGCAGAAGAGAACATGAGTTCAGGAAACTGCTTTGGTGGGGGAGAGCTCTAGTTTTGATGGTGGTCTAATTCTTTTAAAAAAATAGTAGATCCATAGAGTGTTGTGTAGACAAATGTCCATTCATGTTAGTAAGGAGAATGGAGGGTAATGATGCCTTTCTTGCTGTCCTAATTCAACCACCTCTGCAAAACTACTCTGCTTCTGTTACTCAAAGGAGGAGAGGAGCCTAGACTTGAAGCGGCCATGGAAAGGGGCTCACCCCATTTGCAATAATTAGGGATTTAATCCTTATCCCCCACCTATTGAAGCCTATTGGCAAAACTCCCATTGACTTGAATGGTGGAGGATTGCGCCACACAGCTCTTCCATTTCCCTCTGCTTCCTCAGAAGTGCAAGGAGGGAAAGGACGGAAACCTGCATCCCCCTCCTGAACCTTGCTCAGATCTGTGGGCCCAGCCCACGGGGCAGTATTTGTTTCTTTAAAGGCGATCTTGTATCCCATCCAAAATGCATGCAAAGGTGCTGTAACTAAGATTGCCACTTTAGGTACATTTTTCCAGGCCACTTATGAAAAATACATGTTGCAGGGCCTGCACTGGCATCTATGGTACCAATGCAGGCCCTGCAACATGAATTGAATACTTCATAAATGGCATGGAAAAATATACCTAAGGTGACAACAACCCTAGCTGTAACTTGGTACACTTTTTGTCTTGCCATGAACGTCACTGTAATGAAATCAACTGTAATGATATATAACTTCCATAACTCTCTGTGATAGGGTCACAGGAAAACCTCTTGCCCAGCCCCCCTGAGCAGAGGATAATCCACAAAGGAGGTTTAGTCTGGATGGTGAGGGCAGGCTGCTAAAGGGTGCTGACCCTTTAAGGAGCCAGGTTGAGCTGGGCCAGCTGCAGCTGCGTGATTGAGGCAGCTGGCTACAACGGACTGATCAACCCAGAGTAAAGGGCAGGGGAGACAGAATACTGGAGAGTGAGCAGAAGAAGCCCCCTGCCAACCGGAGCTCCCACAAGGCAGAGCGGAGGAGGAGCCTAGCAGGAGGAAAGCCCTGAGCCAGGGGCTGACTAGGGTGGCCATACTTCCCCTTGAAAGAGGACCTTTATGAAAAATACATGATTCAGGGCTGCACTGGTTTCAGTGCAGCCCCAGCACCATGTATAAGGGTCCTCTTTCAAAGGGGAGGTATGGCCACCCTGGGGATGACTAAAGAACAGGATGGAACCTCAAGGGATCTAGATGGGATAGGTGGATGGGACTGTGCTTATGCTCATTTTGGGACCCATATATACTGGGAGAAGCTCCTAGCAGGAGGATTTGGGATGGCTATAGGGGAGGAAGGAGGCCAGACTTTGAAACCCCCTAGGGCTGCTCAAGCGAATGAGCCCTTGCTTGCTAGACTGTGACTGTGGGGGGAGTTTATTTATTTATAATTATATTTGTATGCCGCCCCCTCCTGCTACAAGCATCTTGGGGTGGCATACAAATATAATGTGGGGCGGTTTACTGGGACAGTGAAGTGAAGCTAATTCCCCAAAACTGACAGTGCCACACCCTCCTCACCAGAGGAGAGGCACCGCTGCCATACTCTCACTACTACATAGTCTCTCTCTCTCTCTCTCTCACACACACACACACACACACACACACACACACACACCTGTTAGGGATCTGTCAGCTGCTGGATAGAAGAGAGAGAGATTCAGGCCGTTTTTGGACGAGCAGCCTGATCTAGCGCATTGAAAAACGCGCTTTGAGAAAAGTCACCGGGGTGTGTGTGTGTTAGATGAGTCGGAAGTTGCTGGCCATCATTGGAATCACGGCTTGCGCATTTGAAACGCCTCGATATCAACTTCCAGCTCTTCTAAATGCCCCTCTCCTCCCCCCCGCACGCGCTACTTTTTTCAAAGCACGTTTTTCAATGCACTTGACCAGGCTGCTTGTTTAAAACCCACCTCTGGCCAGTTTTGACCAGCAAAGGATCCCACAACATTTTAAACCAAGCTCGATATCAGTCTCTGGCAAAATATGGATTAATTTATTGCATTCTTAAGTTTCCTGTTCAGATTCATTTTCTCTCACTAACATTGCTCAAAATAGTTTTTAATGTAATATTCATACTGAGGCTACAAGCAATGCAAAGCCAGGACGGCCAAAGGTTAAGGTTGAATGCAGAGCCCTATTTTTGTTCTCACAAACGCATACTTTACATTTAATCTGACCTGTACCTTTAAATGAATATAATGAGTAGAATCACTTGCTGGGTATAATCTCCATTTCAAGTTCAGTCCCCTTTCCTGTTAACAGCATAGGTTTATGAATCTTTTGTTGTCTACCAAGTTATTTGTTGAATGCCACTATTCTCCGAGTGGCTTGTCCCAGCCCTTTTGACAATATTTACCGTACAGCTGAGGAAACTTTCTTTCACACGAATGTGATGCAGGCTATTTCAAAAATGTTTTTTGCAAGTCAAGCATTGTCTGGAATTAAACAGAGGAGCTGTCAAATTATTATTATAGCACCAGCAATGTGCCTGGCACTGAAAAATGATTAATTAGGGAGAGGTCCCTTCCCTGAGTGGTTTACAATCTAGGATTGTAATCTAGGAGGAGATCACATGGAGAGACAGGGAAACATTCACCAATTGGAGAAGTTGCAGGTGCACATGCTTAGCCTAGCTACAGGGGGGAAGCGGACCCTGGATGAAAGGACAAAGAGAGCCAGTTGGACTTGGGAGACCAGGGTTTGAAATTCTTGCTAACCAATGGGTTTTGGTGAAAGTCGTAAATAAATAAATAACCCTAGCCAATGAACTGACTGCATGGCCTTGGGCAAGTCACAACCTCTCTGCCTCAGTTCCCCAGCTGTAAAATGACCCACACGCTCACAATATGAGACGCTCCCCTCTGTGTGTGTGTCTGTCTGTCTTTCCCTGTGTGTTCCCCTCACCCTTGTCCATCTTAGTTTGGAAGCCCACTGAGCAGGGACCTGGCTCTGGAAAATCTGTCACTGTAAAGCATTGCGTACACCTAGCACCGTGATAGAAATAGAAATGATAGGCAGTAGCAGTAGGACAGTAGAAGGAGCAATAGTGAGCCGTCTGTGGGGGGGAGGAGCTGAAGAAATCCTAATGGAAGAGAAGGGTTTTTAAGGAAGGATTTGAAGGGTGAGAGCAGAGGGAGTTTCAGGCATATGGCCCAGCAATGGAGAAAGGTTGAAGATGGTTTTAGGGAGCCAGAGATTCTAGGGTGAATGAGTATGGTGGAAGAGGAGGAGCAAAGTTCCTGGTTTGGAACATAACAGGAAATGATGTTATGTTCCTGAAACATAACAGGAAATTAAAGCAGAAACTTATAAGGAGAGGAAGGCCATGAAGAGCCTTGAACATAAGTGCCATTCTGGGTCAGAGACCAGTGGTCCTGTCCATCTAGCCCAGCCAGCCTCCTGTCTGACAGAGGGCAGCTCCGTTAGCTCAAGAGAAGTACATGTACAGGTCATGAAGGTGTGACCCAGCTCTTGCTGACTGCTCCCAGGTTTAAGCCCCAGCTACTAAGCATTTATGGCTCTCTCCTCTAAGAATCTATCCAATTTCCATGTGCAGCTAGTTATGCTGCTGGCTTTCACAGCCTCCTCTGGCAATGACTTCCACAAGCGTATTGAATTTTTCTGAGGACGTGTTGAGTATACGTCCAGCTGCTCACCCCATCGTGGGTTGGGGGGAACATCTGGCAGCAGCCAGGCACACGAGCCCCTGCATCGTGTGGCCTGGCTGCCCATACTGGGTTAAGGCTACTCAAGGCGTGGTAACCTTCCCAGGCTGTGTTGTGTGGAGACACCCATTGAGTTGAGTATCATCAGCATACAGGAGATACTGGAAGACATATGCGATTCAATGAGTTTACACAGGAATAGAATATAAAATGAGAAGAGAAGAGGGCCAAGGACAGAGCCCTGGGGAGCACCAACTGAGAGGGAAAGTGACATGGAGACACTAAAGAGAGCATCTAGAGCAGCGCTCTCCTGCAAGAGAGACACTAAAGGAGCAGTTAGAGAGATAGGAAGAGAACCAGTTGAGAACCGAGTCCCAGAAACCAAGGGAGTGAGCAGAATCAATGGAGAAGGCGTAGTTAACAGTGTCAAAGGCAGCAGAGAGATTGAATAGGACAGGAATGGAATAGAGGTTCTTAGACTTGCTATGAGAATGTCGTCGTTGATTTTGACAAGTGTGGTCTCTGTTGAGTGGAGAGGGAGAAAGTCAGACTGTAGGGAGTCAAGGGAAGAATTGGAAGAGAGGAAGTCAAGACAGCAGGTGTGTAGGCAGCTTGTTCCAGGATCTTGGAAGTAAAGGGGAGGCATGAGATCAGGAAATGTACAGACTATGTACAAATATAGTTCTCTGACTCTACGTCTGTAATGTGTGCATGAGAGAGAGAGAGACATGGCAAAAACCTTTATTCAGCCAAGTAACCATACAAAGGAGATTAAAAAAATAAATAAAAGTGCAGTAGCAGAGGGTGATAATAGACATGATGAGCGCCCACTATGATCCCCCTGGAGCAGAGACTCACTGTCACATCTGTTTCTGGGTTGCCAGATGTGAGTCCGCTGCTGCCCCGGCCTGAGTAGGCAGCTGGCGCAGAATTGGTCCCCAGATGAACCTGGGCACCCAGCCCAGGCCAAGGGCCACCAGGCGGGCCAACATGGGTCATAGCAGCTGAGCATGCCTGTTTGCGGTGCCATCCCTACAGGGGATGCCGCCATGTCCAGCAGCAATGACTGGGGGTGCGCCGGGAGGTGGGGCCACCTGGCCACGTGCTTGTTCTGTCCCCTGATGCAGGTGGGGCCGGGGTGAGTTCCCTGACTGGTCCAGTCGGGCCTTAAGGGTGGCAGCAGCCATCGTCTACACCCCGGCGGGGGAGGGGCGAGCGGCTGTGGCGGCCACACATCTGTTTTCACCCAAATTCAGGATGAAAAAATAAACAAAGACGATCAAAAATGCAGCTGCCAGTTACCAAAGCCATCAACATCACATTAAAAGATGGCCCAAACACCATTGCAAACAAAAGGTTCCCCAAATCGTTACGCTGCCTGCAAAAATCATAACGAATATGGAGTCTAGTCAAAGCCGACTCCCAAACACCCCTCCACAAGGGCATAGCTATAGGGGGGACAGGTGGGGCAGCTGTACTAGGATGGGGGGCATGCTCTTCGGTGCAGGCTTAGCTGTATCTCCTGGATGTGGGGGAGAGAGAATGAAGGCCCCATTCTATTTCTGCCCCAGGGCCCATTTCAAACTCTGCCCCTACAACATCACACACCCTTGAACCCTTCGATTTGGCAGGAGAGAGAGAGAGA
>QEPC01011998.1:3165470-3179380 GCA_003113815.1 Sphenodon punctatus | reverse complement strand
GCCCTCACTCCCTTGCCTCCCACACCCAAAGCACCCCCCTGCCCTTGCTCCCTTGTTCCCCCCAAAGCACCCTCCTGGTAAGCTTCAGCTAGAGTTTGTCAGATCAAAGTGGATAGTAAGCACTTAGCGGGGCATGCCGTGTGTTTGCTGTCCAAACAGAGGTAGGGGGAGCAGCAGCATGTCTGGTAACAGTCGGTGCAGGTTGTCTTTGCTGTAGCAGGCTGCAACAAAGTATGCTGAAGAAGTCTTTTCTTTTTTTGGGGGTGAGCCTTAAAAATGCGGTGGTTCAGTTGCCTTAAACAAGGTGAGTTTAGAAATAGCATCATTAGCTGAAGTGCACAAATTGGGATGGGAATTTGTACCGAAATTGGGATTGGGATTAATTTTGGATTTCAATTTTGTTTTCTGGATTTCTGTATTAATTCTAGATTCGAATTTCTGAATTACCTAAAAGCTCACTGGAGTGGTGCCACGGTGATGGCATCGTTCCAGTGAGCTTTAGGGTAATGGGGGGAGGGGAGGAGGTGGCTTGCTCGCCCTCTGGCTGCTGCTGCCCCTCCTCAGTGTTCCGGTCACTGCTCCCCTTGCGTCTCCCCGGCCACTCGGCTGAGCCAGGCTCTTCCGCACTTGGCTTTTTGGAGAGGTGAAGTGGGGTGAGGGGGTGAGGAGGCCACTTCCGGCACACAGGACCTGTGCGCAACCCGTGCGCACCCCTGCTATGGACCCCCATAGTTGTGGCATGTGCAAGTTGTGCATGGGTCCAGTGCACCAGACCTGGTCTCCTCACACCTAAACCCCCCCACTCAAAAAAGCTGAACATGGGAAGAACCCAGCTCAGCTGAGCGGCCAGGGAAGAGCAGGGGAGCAGCAGCCGGGACTCTGAGGAGCAGAAGCAGCCAGAAGGTGAATAAGTAAAGCCCCTCTCTCTGCCCACCTCCCTCCTGCCCTCCTCCCCCATTAGCCTAAAGCTAATTAGAATGGTGCCATCCTTGTGGCACCAATCCAGTGAGCTTTTAGGTAATCCAGAAATCTGTAATTGGCGAGGGATTTTCGAATTAATCCGAATTTGGAAGGCCATCCCATATAAAATAACCTCTGAGAACAAAATGGCTGCCAAATTGAATCAGCACCAGGAATGCTAACTTCAAATGTTCTAACATTATGAGTTGTATCCCCCCACAAAACCAGGATTGGGCTCTTTGCATGATGTTTTAAAATTAAAATGGGGTTTTTATTCATTGTCTTCTTTCTGAGCTAATGCCACATTTTCAAGCTAATGCCTTGTGCCATTTGGGCTAGAGATAGGGTCGCCACTTCTCATGGTTTCACTCCGAGGCTCCCATTTTGGCTAATGAGAGTGGCAGGGTAAAAAGGCAAGAAGTGGCAGATCTAGCCAGAGAGAGAGACCCCAATCCTCAAAGCAATATTCAGGATTGGGTTCACCCTTTTATAAAACCAATAGCTGTGATACTTGCGGTTTTACTGCAAATGCCCCAATTTCAGGCTTTCAGAAACCTCTCCAGTCAAGAGTGGGCGTCCCCACAGAACTCAAACTAGAATAAAGGGGCAGTATTTCCTGCAATGCTCTGAAACTCAGGTGCTGTGTCATATGTATGAATGTGTGCAGGGGTGCAAAACCATAGCAGTCAGTGAGAGCACACATAACCAGCATAACCAGCATCTATTCCCAAAGCCAAAGCTGGTCTCCATGTAGGGCAGTCTACATCCGAAGACCAATAGATACTTTGTTTGTTTATGCTAGGGGGCTGCTTACTTTTAAAGCTTTAACAATGCTACACCTCAGTTGCCTCAAAGGAGGTGAGTTTATAAATAGTATCATTAGCTGAAGTGCATAAAATAACCTGCTAGGATATTCTCCAGGATTATTATGGGTGGTGAGGCGGCAATTATTCAAGGGCTGCGTTACTGAGAAGGAACAAAGGCAACTCTCCTGTGAAGAGCTGCCAGTCTGTGATCCTAAGACTAGAGCTCTGCAGACCAAATTGAACCCAATGAGACCCAACCGGTTCTGCCACTGAGCTTGGTTTGGTCCAAGCCTCATGGAATGGGGCTGGACCAGGCTTCCTGTCGGTGGGAGGCCCCCCCTGTGGAGCGCAATGATGTCATGGCTCCCTGCAGGGGCAGGCCACGTCAGAAAAGGGGCAGAGTTAAGGCACCCCTCTCCGCCTTGCCTGTCGTGGCTCTGCCTCCACAGTGCCATGATGTCATGGCACTCCCTGGGGGTGGGATACCCCCATTCCAAATCTGGTCTGGTTTAGGAAAAGCCCAGTTATTTGGGGGCTGGGTTTGAGTCAGTCAAGTCCTGATGCAGGTGGGCTAAAACCCAGCTCTGACTGCTCTAGAGTCAGCAGTTTGGGGATTTTAGCCTGTGGATCATCAACATGTGCAGAAACCAATCCTGGAGAGCGCTGAGCCTTCTCTTCTCCCAGAGATGTCACGTCAGCAGCAGCAATCATGGGGCTGGTTGATTGAGATTCTTCCGATTAGCGACAGCAGCCCAAACCAAGGGAAGGATCTAAGACAACCTTCAGTCTGGGCCATTTCACCAAGACCCTCATCAAAGCCTACGTAATTATCTTCAGTGGGATGGAGATGGAGCCCCCCAATTAAACACTTCTAATACACATCTAGACAAAAATGTCTAGTAACCAAAACAATTTTTTTTTTCCCCCAAAAGGGACACAATAGTACAGTGGGGCTCTGAAAAAGGGACGCCTATCATGGCCTGTGGAGAGTCTGAAATACATTGTGGTCTATGCATCTTCCTCAATCTCCTTTATTTGAAATAAATTCTAAATGCTATTTGGGGATCCCGCCATCGTGCCTTAAATCAGCAGGCGACTGGGCCCTTGCTGTGGCGGGCCCCGCAGTGAGGAGTGAATGAGTGAGTGGAGTTTAATGGCACAGTGGCCATCAGGCCATATTGTGCCAAATAAAAGGTGAACGAAAAGTGTAAAAAAGGTAAAACTCATGGCAAGGCTTCAGTGTGGAACTCCCTCCTGTCAGGTGTGCATCTCAATTCCTCCCTTCTCACCTTTAAGAAGCACCTGAAGACTTAATTATTCTCTAGGTGTTTTTAGGATCCACGGCTAGTTCCCCTCAATGTATTCTTTCTTCCCTTTTTACCTTCCCCTTTTAAAGTGTTTTAAATGAACAATATTGTTTTGTTTTGTTGTATTTTATGATGGTGAGGTGCACTGAGTGCCATTTGGCAAGGGACACTATAACGGATAAAATATGCTGTTGTTATGCTGGCTTGCTTGTCTGGGGTTTTCTGAGAGTTAATATCTATGAAACTACTGCCTTAGTCAGGAAAACAGATTTGCCCAGTATAACAGTCTAATAATAACTGTAAGCACCCAAGCCTCACTCGTTTAAAAACACCCAGGGATACATTCACAAAGTTGAGAACGAAGTCATTGGTACATTCACTTAGCATAGGATTATGATGAGTCCATTTTCCAAGACCGTGATTGCACTTTGGGGGAAAGAGGGGGTCATAACTCATAATCTGAAAACCTCTGGTCTAATTTAGATTTCCTCAATTTAACTTCATTCCACTCCTTCTTCCAATAATGCATGTGATCAAAGTGAATCCCGCTGTGCATGAAAGAAAAAGAGTGAACAATGGAATTTCATAAGAGGTGGGCAATATTCATTATTTCTGGTAGCCTTGTTTAATCACTGGCTCACCTTTGTACTAGAAATAAACAGAGAAGAAAACGATGGGGCTTAGCTTGATGTCTACATTTCACCTGTGCGTGCATTAAAAATAGTCTCAGTTTTAATATTTTCCTGGTTTAATTTAGAAGTCAGACATAAGTATAAAGGTTAACCTTGCAGGTTTCTTGTCTCTTGACAATATTAAAACCTAGTTAACTGTTTCTATTAAAATAAATGCAAAAGGGGGCCTTAGGAGGAAGGCATTCTTCCCCCTGCATGAGATCAATGGGAGAGGAAGGTTGCCCAGCCTGCCTTTGTTGGCACCAGAGTGCCATCTGGTGGAACATTTTATAAAACCATTTGAGTTTAGGCGCACTGGTGTTTATCTACGAGAAACGTTGTCCCACGGTAGACCTGAAATTTGGTACAGCAGTACAGTAAAAGTTGTGGCCATTTTATATTTATTAGAAGTTTCCCTTCAGCAGGGGCAGAGCAAGACTGACTGACCTGGAGGAGTTTCAAATGTCTTTGAACAAGGGTTGGCAGGTAAAGCCCACATGACAAAATGGGGCTACAGTAGAGTTGTCACCTCTGCAAATTTTAGCATATGGGATTTGGATATGCAGGACTGGTCTTACCACAGAGTGACCTAGGGCAAGCACCCTGGGCCTCGCAGTGGCCCCCGTTTTCACTACGGCAGGGACCCCCACTCCCTCCCAGTCTAGAAGGGGCCCAAATATAACTATCTCTAGGGTCCCATGCCATGGAGGATGCCTCAAGGAGGTGAGGCTACAGGGAGGGGGGCAGGGTCACCAGGGCCCTGTAGTTTATCTTTGCCCCGGTCTCTGTCAAATCTAAGGCCGGCTCTGCGGACATGTATATTGTTGTGGGGAAGCACAGACTTGCCTGTCAGCTTCCATGGGAACCCTGTACTGCAGACGGCCTTGCCAAGGCTACAAACCAAGCCATATCACATATCCAGTCTGGGTATTGGAGACATATAAGACTCTGGTGGCAGGACACAAGGAGAGAGAGGGGGCTTCACTAAAGCAGGGCCACAGAGATCTAACTAGTTAAGAAAGACAGCAAATGTAACCACCATTATTATTGTCATTTTTATTAATTAATTATTATTATTATTTTATTTTTATTGTCATTATTATTGTCATTAATTCCATGAAATACAGGGACTAATTGTCATAAGATAACTGACTGTATAATGATCAACAAGATCTAAGAACTCCACCAGGCAAATCTTTTGTTGCATGAAGAGTCACAGTGAAGTCACTTCTTGGTATGAGGAAAGATGGCTTTCCTGAGCAATTGTTTGAAAAGTAGGGGCCTGAGTGAATGACAATTACTCTAAAGCAGAAGAGCAGGGATATTGAAAAATCACCAGTGAAATTTGAATGTATTAGTCTGATTCTGCTTTCCTCCTGCACCCAAGATTTGATACGGTACTTGGTGTGTGAGACTGAACTCTCGCCCCCAATCCTGAAACCCTACCTGTGCATGCGTAATTGTACACATGCACATAATTCCACTGAATCAGCACACAAACCTTGGAGAATTAGCAATGGGCTCTTTGTCCTCTCTGTCAGCTCAGCCATTAGGAGGCAGCATCACACCTATACACCAAGTCAGCGCACTACACCATAAAGATGGGGAACCTTTTCCTGTTCTCTGCTGTGGGCTGTTTGGAAAATGAGTACAAGCTCCACAGGATGCATAGGAGATGGGGATGGGAGTGCTTTTAAAGGGTGTGCTTAGGATGGGGAGTATGAAGGGGAGGACCCAGATCCATCCCCTTCATATGCCCCAGGCGCTCAAGGATCCATCCCTGATCTTGGAGCACTTGCCCCCATCTTCACTCACTTCCCTTGAGCTCATTTTTTTTCAGTGCTAGAGAGCAGGGACTGGATCCATGGGCCAGAACCAGGAACTTGAAAGGGGCCAAATAAAAGCAGCCATAGACCAAAGTGGGCCCACAGGTTGCCGGTTCCCCACCTCTGTGCGATACAATTACGGTTCCCCCCATCTGGACAGAGCATGCCCCCCTGGTCAAATTATTATATTATGAGTTTGTCATTTAGTCTAGGTCTAGGGTGGGGAACCTCAGGCCTGGTATGGGGGCCAAATGCAGCCCGTGGCAGCTTTTTATGTGGGTCCTTTCCAGTTCCTGGAGCTGGTCCCTGGATCCATTTCCTGCCTCCAACCACTGAAAAACTGAGCTAGGATAAGGAAACGGATGAAGGCATGCACCCAAAGATAGAGCCATGATCTGGCCCCTCCTTTTCTTGAGTGCACCCCTTAACAGCCCCCACTTCTGTGCAGCCCTTGGAGCTTGTACTAATTTTCAAAGTTCCCCCTGGAGGGACAAAGCTCCCCAGCCCAGTCTAGGCAGTAGCCTGAGGTACCACCCCCCTTGTAGGGTATCAAGTGAAATGGGTCCTCGACGCCTTTCAAAACCCACATATTTCTCTCTCAGGGATGGACTTGAATGGGTGTGGGGCAGGAGGCCACTATGATGGCAACCTTAGTGGCTCTTTTCTGTGGCTCTGGGTCTAGGTGCACTGACCGTTACATTATCTCTGGTTTGCACTAGGGTAAGCGTCTTACTAGTTCAGATAAACCAGTTTACAGAAACTGGAGTGGAGACCAGGCCAAACACCAAGGGCTTAACGCAAGGGAGATACTTGCTTATTGGAGGAAACTAAAGTCTTTTGGCCCCTGAACACAGAGGAATCAGTTTCATGAATGTATCTCTGCACTTCCCTAGGGCCCCCCTCCCCCTTGCCCCTATTGTTATGGAACTTCGTGCCCCTGGAGACCTGTCAGAGCCTGAGCATTTTACAGAGGCGGTGTGAAACCTTTCTTTTTGGCAAAGCATTTGGCAGGGGCGGGTAGGGGCTGAGGTAGGAGAGTTTAGGGGTGAGGGTGGTTTTTTAATGAGGTTTTTAAATGGGAGTTTTATTGTATTTTATTATGTTTGTTTTTATTCTGTAAGCTACCCTGAGCCTATGGGGAAGGGTGGGGCAGAAATTTGAATAAATAAATAAATAAAGAGTTTGTAAGCTCCTTGGGGCAGGGACTTGTCATTCTACAATCATGGTTATTCAGCACCAGGCACATTGCTCACGCTATAATGGGTGTTTTTACACACACATTTCTCCTGCATGTTTGCTGTTACATCCTGAACTTTGTGTGTGTCTAAATCACTCACCCAGATCTTAAACATCCGGCTCTTTGAACTTCTGCATAGAACTTCTCCCAGAACTTTTGTGCTATTCNACTTTAGGCTGCCTCAGGGCAGCATTTGTGTGAAGAATGTATCTAGGAACTGCCTTGTGTGTGAGAAGAATGCAGGCAGAACTTACTTGTGGCTTTGTAAACCCAGAAGATTGAAAGATCAGCACTTTAAGGTGTGTGTAAAATGCTCAATAAATAAAAACTCCCTAATTTCCACAAGCAGGGGAGACATGGGGTTAAAATAGCCCTTCCCTTCTATTCCCCTGATGGCCCACCACCTCCTGTGGAACTTGCCAGCAGGGGGAGCTGCATTAGCAAGCACAGGCAGTCAGTGAGGCGGCCATGTTGTGAGGAAAATGGAGGGCTGAGGCATGCTGGGAGAGCAGAGAACTTGGTTGGGGCAGGTAGTAACCTCCCTCCAGTAAAGGTGAGCAAGTCTCCAGGGGAGGAGCCTCTCACCCTACATTAACCCTGCTTTTGGGGAGAGGTAAGTAGCTCCCCCTCGTGCCTGTTGGCCGAAACTGGGACCCATTGGAAAGTGGCGCTGCAGATCCAAGGAATCAAACCCCAAGCAAGGAATGTTTGTTGGACTGTTTCTTTCTTTCTTTCTTTCTTTTAAAAGGGAAATGGGACTGTAATTAATTTTTGATGCACAGTTAAGCATAACATCCCCTTCAAGAGCCCTGGCTCCCTGCATTGCAGGCCCTGTTCTTTGTATAGCGCCAGCATTGGGCCCGGCTCTGAACAGACAGGCCTGCCCCAAGGAGCTTACAGTCTAGAATGGACAAGGGGCGGGGGCCCCGGCCCATAGGGAGGGGCACCTGCTTAGCTTAGGATACTGGGCATGGATTCGTTCGTTCATGAAGCAGATCCTGGAGGGTGAGGAGTTAGGAAGGCCTGGCAGAAGAGGGAGGTTTTTATGAGGGAGTGGCACTCCAGGCGTTGGGGGGCAGCATAAGAGAAAGGGCGGTGACCGTTTGGGGAGCAGAGATGGGGCATGGGAGGGTGGTGGCTAGGGTTACCACCTATTGACATTTTGAAGGCACACTTATGAAAAATACATGTTGCAGGGCCAGCATAGGCACCAATGCAGGCCCTGCAACATGTATTTTATAAGAGTTCCATCAAAATTTCTTTAGGTGGACTGGGAAGTTGTGGCAACCCTAGTGGTGGCAGAGGAGAAGCAAAGTTCCTGGGTGGGGACAAATCAGAAATGGGGGGAGGCAGAAAGATTTGGGTTTTTTATAAATTGTTTATACTATTTGTTGTTTATTATTTCTACTTTACTGTTGGCCCCATGTGTTGTTTGGGGGGGGGGGGGAAGCAGCTTCCTAGGCTTGGGCTCTTTGCAATTGATTCCCTGTGGGTGCCTCATTTTGTGCCCGTGCTTCTCACACTTAGGTCATGTCAAGCTATCGCTTTCCACACATTGGTGGGGCCCGCAAGGCTTCAGTGGGAATACTCAAGTGGCTTGCGGATCGTGGCCTTGAGTTTTAAGCAACCCCTCAGAGCG
Source organism: Sphenodon punctatus (assembly GCA_003113815.1). Classification (NCBI taxonomy): domain Eukaryota; kingdom Metazoa; phylum Chordata; class Lepidosauria; order Sphenodontia; family Sphenodontidae; genus Sphenodon; species Sphenodon punctatus. The sequence goes on along the minus strand of QEPC01011998.1, from coordinate 3,170,934 downwards.
CAAGACGTGTCATTCCGCTAGCAGGGGATGGGAACCCTGCTTCCCTCATGAGTGAGGAGGCTGGGCTGTTCCTTACTTCACTGAGGAGGGTGGGAAGCAGGACGTGCAGGTGTCTCCACCTCATGTGTTTAGTAATGTGGCCCAGTCCATTCCCTCAGGCATCCTGCCCCTAAGCTGCATGGAAAACATGGTTAACTGGGCTCCTCATATGGGCCCAACACAGCAAAAGGACCCTGCAGAGAGTCAGGGCTGGGCTTAAATTCAATGTACTTGTATGGGAATTGGGGATTGACTAATGTATGCAGCTGGATGGGCTGTTTTAGAGGTAGCCCTTCCAGGGCTCTGCATCCTCCCCCCTCCCCCTCCAATGCCTTACCTAGTGCGTCAGGGTCAGAGGTAGGGAGGCCAGATATGCACATTTTTACAGAACACTTATTAGAAATACAGGTTGCAGGGTTGCATTGGCAACAGTGCAACCCTACAAGCTGTATTTCTCATAAGTGTCCTGTAAAAACATGCATACCTAGCCCCCCTGTCAGAAGGGTGACCAGATATACAAATTTTAGAGGACACTTATAAGAAATACTGGTTGCAGGACTTCATTGGAGCCACTGCAGCCTATGTTTCTCATAAGTGTCCTCTAAACTGTGCGTATCTGGCCACCCTACTGGTCAGTGGGGGCAACATCACCCCTGACAGCTTGCAAATTCTGTCACACCCTGTATGACCGTGTACTGCCCCTACCATTGGATCCCCTCCCCTGGCTGCTGCTGCTGCCATTCCCCCAATGGCTATGGAGCAGCCCAGGGCTGTAGAAAGGAGGATTCCAATCTGAGCAGGGGAGCTCTCCCAACTCCTCCTCATTGCAGCCCTGCTGGTGCCCAGAGGAAAGATCAGACTGCAAATCCCTCTGCGGTCAGTTCCTGCGCCCCAGCGATCAGCCCTGCCAATTAAATTCAAGGGGTGGCGGCAGAGCCTCAGGAAATGTTCCCAGCAGGCGTGTTTAAGCTTAAATGTGAAATACCAGAAAACGGCCGATATCAGAAAGAAAGGCCAGCAAGAATCCTGGATGCTTTACTTGGCTTCCCTTAATGACTTTCCTGCCCTCCATCCCCTCGTGCTGGTCGTTGTATAGAACAGGAGTGAGCAAACTGTGGCTCTAGCCACATGTGGCTCTTTGGCACCACTCTGGTATCTTGGGATTAGGAAACCTTGCCCACCCCTGCTATAGGTTAAACCAGACAAACTCCTGTTTTATATTCCCCTGTAGAAAGGCAGGGTGGTCGGGTTTCTAGCTCTGGGGTGAGGCTTGGGCCCCAGCAAGCAATTCATTTTTATTTTTATTTTATTTTTGCAGTTTAAAAAATCAACTGCACCCCATCACTCTTCAGCAGATAGCGAGGCTGCTTTGTTTTACCACCACCCCCCTGCGCTGAAGCAGCCTTGAACAGCTTTAGAGAGTCCTCGCACTCCATTTTTAAGCCACAACCCTGAAAGCACTTCTGCCTGCGGAGCCACGTACAAGCGAAGGCGGCTCCGTCAGCACAAACGCTTCCAGGATCACAACCTTCGCTGGCACTAGAGCATAGATGTTCTCCATTTCAGCCGTAGCAGGTTTGAAGGGCAGGAGCACAGCCATGTGGAAAACAGTAAGTCTGTTTCACACAGTTCACCTAAATTCCAGTGGGCTCATCCCACATCCAGTAGGCTTAACGTTGGAGGCTATTTCTCGTCCCAGGACACATCCTGCTGGAACAAAAGTACCACCATTGCATTACATTAACTGGACACATTGCCTCGCAATACAGTGACACTAATCACAATGTGGATGAGGACTGTGTTACAACATTATTATATATTATTATTATTATTCTTTATTTATATAGCGCCAGCAGTATACCTAGCACTGAACAATCAGTAGTTATAGACAGGTCCTTACCCCAAGGGGCTTACAATCTAAGAAAGACAAGGAAAGGGTGCGGGACAAGTGAGAGGGGAACAGCAGGAGCCACAAAGATACATTTACGAGGTTGCAGGTCCACCTGCTTAACTTAGGCCCTTTTTACACAGGCGACACCCATGCATGAACACCCAGAAATCTGGATGTTCATGTGGGTGCCGCCTGTGTAAATCCTGTGGGGTGTGTGTGTGTGTGTGTGTGTGGATGCACGCTCCCACGCGCACACCCATTTCCCACGCACGGCGCAGCCGGCGAAAACGGCAGTTGCTCTGTGCGTGTTGCTGGATGGAGGTGGGCGTGCATGCGTGTGCGCCAATCTACACCCTCTCCCCACCCACCGCACACGGACCACAGCGCACACCGCCCCCCTACCCATGTAAAAATGGCCTTAGTTACATGGAGGAGATTCTTATAACTCATGATGATGAGCCAGAGGAAGAGAGGTAGGTTTTCAGGAGGGACTTGGAAGCTGGGAGAGAGGGAGCAGAACAAATGTATTCAGGAAGGGAGCTCCAGGCATTTGGGGGGGAGCAGCAAGAGAGAAGGAGCAAAGGCGTTTAGAGGAGCAGGGGAGTCGCCAACAGGTGAAGGTGGGGGCAGAGGAGGAGCAAAGCTCCCAGGCAGGAATGTGGCGGGATACAAGAGCAGAGAGCTATGTGGGGGGAAAGGCCATAAAGAGCCTTGAAGGTGAAGACCAGGAGCTTCCTAAGCTAAATAATCATCAATTATTTCCATAGCACCATCCGTGAACGTAAGTGTTTTACAGTCCTCATCCAGTTCACCTGCACAAGCACACTGCAAGGTAGGCCATCATTCTCATTTTACAGATGGGAAATGGAGGCTGAGAGAACCATTTGCCATATCGGAACGTGGCCCAAGCCCCATTTGCTTCAATGGGGCTTGTGTGAGTGGAGCTTGGAGCTTAAATAGTTAATAACCTCTGTGTTCCACCTAGGGCCACGTTCTGATGAACCGTTAATTCAATGTAGTTGCACGTTAAGAACGTAGTGCCATACTGAGCCCGACCAATGGCCCATCAAGCCCAGCATCCTGCGCTCCACAATCTCGGTTGTATGGGAGAAGAACCAACAGTCACAATGGGCAATCCATTCCCCGTTGTTCACTCCCAGCTCCCGACAGTAAGACGTTCATCCCATAAACTACTTAGAGAGCAAGTCCATTAATGGCTATTAACCAAGAACTTATCCAGTCCTTTTTTTAAAACCCAGCTATACTACTGGCCCTGACAGCATCCTCTGGCAACATATCCCATAGGTTAATTACGCGTTGAGTGTTTTACTCTTGAAGCATTCGCACAGAGGGGTAAACCAAAGTTATTCGAGAGTAGGGAGAGAAGTATGTATTCCCTTTTGTTTGTTTCAGGTTCATGTGAACGCTTGCTGGTGTGAGGGTAGTGACTTCAGTTCAGTGATCATTTAGTCTCAGCCGGGGGTGGGGTGGGAGGAATTGACGCAGTACTACTGTGGTTTACACTGTTCATCAGATCACTATCAAAGTAGAGTATTTACTTTGATTTAATTCAGTCAATGTGGTTAGTTTTACCTCTGTTCATCCAAACCTGTCCTAAGAAAGTAAAGCACTGCTGTACATCAGAGTGATTTGGAAAATGAGTCTGTCAGCAAAAATGGGAAACAAATTCAGTTTCCTTTAGAGACAGGAAACCATTTGGGTGCAAATAAATTAAATAATAATACATTATTTTTTATTATTGTAGTGGCTGTGTGCAGTACCTGGAGCGGGAGGCAGTGGAGGCCTGGTTCAAGTGTCGACTTAGGCAGAAACTCAATGGGTGACCTTAGGCCAGTCACAATATTCCCTCAGCCTAACCTACCTCACAGGGTTGGTGCGAGGATTAAAAGTTGTGTTAATTAGTTCTGTGTGAAGCATGCAGAGCGCCATGGCAGGGGGGGGCGCTATATAATAATAATTTTTTAGCTGCAGCTCCTAGAGCGAAACTGGGAAGATTCAAGGATGATCATGGACCCAGTAATAAGCAGGTTTCCTTACCAGTATCAAAGTTTACACACACCCTTTCTTTCTTGAACAGATAGTGGGGGAAGGGAGAGAAAAGAAAGGAGGAAAATATTTGTTTATTCCAACTGAACAAAAAGGTGCTTGGGAGCATATGGAATTTCCTGCCCATGAATTATGTAAATTTCCAGCCCCTGAGACAAAGAGAGCTAACTAAGATACCTCACCAATTTACAATCAGGGGCCAAGAGGGATATTTTGGCTGGAAGCCCACCCCGAAAGAGGGTGGCATGCCTGTTAACCCAGTTGCCTTTGGCTTTGAAATGCCCTGGAAAAACAAAGAGCAGTGAGATGCCCTCAGTTAGTAAAGCAGAACATCACACAATAGCAAAATCACAAATACAAGGGGGGTTATTTGTGTTTTGGCCACCAAGATATATGTCGAGAAGTGAACTGAATCATTCCCGGTGGCTGGGCCTCTTCCTACACAGCCCCCCTTCATCAGCAGCATTCACAATGTGAGAACCTATTTCACCCTTTAGAGAGGAGGTAATTACTTCTTGTCAATTAGACTCAATCACGGCACTATAAGCAGCTGGGGGTAGATCATCATTTAGCCTCATTTACAACCATGATAGCCTTTTAGCAGTTCTAATTGTCACATGCTCGCTACCATTTCCCCCCCCATAAATTTGTCAAAAAATAATAAAAATCTCCCCATAAATGGAGGAGGAAATCCCTCGGAGGAGAAACAGCTATGAGAAAGGATGCTAAAAATCCTTAATGGAGAGGAGAGTTACCTACTGCCAGCTGTTTGAAGCAAAGTGATTGAGGGGCTCCTTGATGGGGATGATTGCCCCTCGAAAGGTGAAGTGCCTTTGCATTCAGGATGTTGCTGATTGAGAGGCAGGCAGGCAGGCAGGCTCAAAAGAAGTGACGTCTTCATATTTTAGTGCTAAATAGATACAAATGAGGGTCTGGCCTAAAATGACACTTACAAAAAAAAAATCCTTGTTGCTTTGTATAGAATGGAAAGTCCAGTGTTAGGAATGAGTAGGGTTTATTAGGTGCCCTCAAACCCTCCCCATCCACATGCAGTTTTAACCCCAGAGAAATCTCAACCCCAGAGTTAACTCCCGAGCAGCCACACAGTTTGGGGCAGGGTGTGTGTATCGTCACGCTTGTGGTTGCTTGCAACTCTTCCGGCATGCTCTGCTCCCCCCTCCCCCGACCTTCAAATCCCTTCTGAAAACCTACCTCTTCCATCAGGCTTTCCCTAGCTCCACAGACTGCACACTGATGTTTACCCTACTGTTCTTTCATTCTGAATCTCTTCCTGCCTTGTAACTAAGTGAAGCACGTTCATCTGACTTCTCAGCTTCATCAGTGTTTCCCCCCCCCATCTCTCCCTGTGTACCCCCTCCCATGTCTCTCTGATTGGAAGCCCCTTGGGGGCAGGGACCCCTCTCATATTTGTAGGTACATTGCTGACACTACATAAATCAGAGGTGG
>QEPC01011998.1:3153795-3165370 GCA_003113815.1 Sphenodon punctatus | reverse complement strand
ATCTTACCTTAAGTCTACGATGCATCGTCTGTTCTGAACATTCCAAATCCGTGAGCAGCTCCAAGCTGCTCTTTTAAAAGAATGAACCCTCCAAATGTCACAAATATCCATCCCCAGGCTAGATGGGCAAAAATCAGCACAGGGGAAGTGGCAGCTTTTCCAGGTCCTTTCTCGAGATTAATTTCATTTGAATTTCTCCCTCGAAGCTCAGTATAATTAAGTCACAGTAACTAGAAGACCTGCCTGTATCATAAAAATCCCAATAAGTTCCCTAAAGGTGGTTTAGTATCAGTTGTGGAGCAATGACGTGTTGACGTTTCCATCAGCATCTATTTGGGATGACCTGCTTGGATCACTTGTGACTGATCAAGTCTCCCCACTACACTGAAGTCAGAGTTTCTCTGTGCTTACACTAGCTGAATTCAGCTCAGAATCTGAAACTGATCAGGCCCAGGAGTTAGTTCAGACTATGCTAAGTCTGCACATTCACACACCACTGACACGAACCATCTTATGTAGTGCCCAAGCTTGGTCTTGCAAATCTGCCTCTTCCTCCTCCTGGGTCTTGATCACAAGTCGTCATTTCAACATGTAACTAATCTGCCTTGACCCCAAGCTAAACGCTGTGCTCGCTGCATGGCACACCTGAGATTGGATTGTTTTTAATCACAAATGACAATGCAGTAGGCCCTCTTGAATTCTGCAGATTAGCCTGGCTCTAAGCACAGCACAGGGCTTGTTTTAGCACCAAGTTTGGACACCGAAACAAGATTGGCTAAAGGCAAGGGTTGGGGGACTCTCTCTCCCCCACTCCCCCAGGGGTTGCTTTGAAAATTCGTACTACTCAAAGGCCTGCCTAAAATTTGGGCACGGGGCTGCTTCAGGGGTGCACTTAGGAAGAGGCAGGTGCAGTTTGTGGATCTTTGCCATGGATTTGTTCCCCATCCTTGTGTGCATGCCCCTCATCTCTGCTTCTTTACGCTGAGCTCACCCTCTCAGTGCTTGGGGACAGAAACTGGATCCAAGGGCCAGATCCAAGAACTGGAATAGGGCCAAATAAAAACTAGCCGCAGACCACATTTGCCCCTGGACCTGAGGTTCCCCACCCCTGGTTTAAGGCAATGCGTGTGTGTGAGACACTTAAGCAACAGCACTGACCATGCGCTGGTTCAACTGCCTAGTGTAGACAGCCATTGTGTTCACACTGGGATCTATTCAGTGTTCATCTCAAGTCTTGATCCTGAGTCACAAACACAGACATTGGCGTTTTTTAGACAGGAACAGCTGGGGGTGGGTCCATGTGTGCTTAGTGGAGCGCGCGCACACTTCCGGTGGGGGTGAGGAGAGAGGATCAGACAGGCCGGGACAGCAGTAAGCAGGTCAAAGAAGAGGCGAGAGAGGATCTGAGGAGGGGCTGGAAGCCACTATGCCGGAGGCCAGAATGTCATCCAGGGAGATGTAAATGAGGTGGAGGCAAGTGGCAGAGCCAGCTGCCTGACTCTCCCCCTACCCAGCCCAGTTTTCTCCTGCCCGATCCCTGCTCCTCCTGCTGTTCCAGCCCCTGCTGGTATCTCCTGAACTTAATTCCTCTGCTCCCTTTACCCCTTGTGTTCAAAGGGAGCTTGATCACCCCCAACACCCTTCTGGTGAGTGGGAGGGGGGCATCCACGGGCCTGGATGGGTGTGTGCACTCCTACCCATGCACCACTCACTCATGCCCCCGCACAGAGCATCCAGAGTTTTTCCCTAATGCTCCATGCGTGGTCCCGAGTGGGCGGTGCGTGTGTCATGGGAGCACACACCCGTCCACACCATCTTCAGATGGGCACTTGGGTGGGTGGGCACATCCCGTTTAAAAAGAGCCATTGATGAGGATGGTAGCCAATGATGTAGCTACTTTGGCCACGGAGGCTAATTCATATACACAACACTTTGCATTGCTAATCCGTATTTCTCCATCACTCACCCTGCGGTATTTTATCATACACAGGGTCCTGTGTTCACTGCCTTTTCCCTCTTGCTGCCAATGGAGAAAATGCAATGAACATAGGTCCCTGATCATACATCCCTGCCCTTACTAGCTCTCTTGGGCAGGGATTTTGCCCACTTTAGCAGTGCCAGTGACCGAGACCTCTCTGAACTCCTACGGTCGATATAGTAGCTGTCGTCATTCAGTTCAAACAAGCTACGCAAGGCACAATTCCAAGAGAGAAGGTTTACTTTATTTACACATTTTAGTTACAATAAATACATGTTAATTACATACTGACATTTGAAATCTGCAATCACAAATGTAAGAATCTCATACATTGATGATTTCCTGTTTTCAGTTTAACACTCACACTGAGAAAACATATTATAGAATAAAAACATCTCATTGCAAGTGGCAAAACTTGATGTGATCAGGTGTATAGTACAGTTAAGAAATGAGTCTTAAAATAACTTGGCTAGATGATGCGGTAGAACATGAAGCAGATGAACCCCCAGTGGAGTCAGTACCATGATACAGTCGTCTCTTGAATTTATATTCTGAATTCCTAATAAACACAAGTTTCACAGTCCAGATTAGAGCAATCCAGTTTAAATGGTAGTGTCAAATATACCCAAAGATATACACAGCAACTAAGACTTTACAGGTTAGGAAGGATCACATTCAGTAATAGTAATAGAGAAGGAACTGTGCTGGTAGGTGCTTGATGTTTCTACAGAACACGGAAAGGACTATTACTATCACTGAATTCAAGAAGAGGAGACTTCCTGCAAAAGTAAAAGGGAGGAAAGAATTGTCGTTAGGGCCTTATCTCCTAGAGCATCACAGATGCTAGTGCACAGGCGTGGAGGCTGCAGTCACTGCCCAGTAGGAATAAAACTGTAAAGCCAAAGAGTTATGGTTTAAGTGAGATCCCGGCCAAACCACTGGAATGTCCCATCATTTCCTAACAAGAGAAACCTGCGAAGAGAAGCATGTCCGAGGCAACAGCTGGTTAAACGTCTCCAAGCAAAACCTGTAGAGAAGACGCTGCAATACATCCTTCCTGGGTAAATTAATTTGATAACACATCCCAAGCAGAGAATATGCTTTAGAGAGCTGAGCTAGAGAGAAAGGACGGAACGACGAGATGATTGATCACAGAGGAAAAGCAAAGAAAGTAAAGATACAACCTTCCGGTTGACTCGTTACACAGATACTAGAAAAAGGAGACAAAAGAATGAAGTTTGGAAAGGATGAGTAGAGAATAATTTTCTTTAAGAAAATTATGAGATAGAGTGCTCTCCTAACCCCATTCAAGTCAACAGGGAAAGTTGCCTCGACTTCAATGAGTTTAGGGTTGTATCCATAGCCTATTAATATTTGTATAAAGCATCAACTGGAAATAAATCAGTTAATATCTTTGTGCTGCACCTGTAGAGGTAAAATGGGTATTAGAAAGTTAAACTCCAGGTGAAAAACCTGCTCTTCTAGTTCCTGCAAGAAAACAGTTTGATTATTGAAACCAAGCATCACAAAGCAAGCCTGGATTATTAAATACATAAAAAGGACAGATATTTGAACTAAAATTCTCCATGAAGACATGGACAAAACTGTAAATAGATCTGTATTAAACTGGACACTACAATTAATGGGTAATAAGGTTCAGAAGAGTCCAAACATTCCAGTTCATGGATCTTTAATTTTAAAATCCTCGACAGAGACCTGCTGGGAAATTAGTAAATGCATACACAAAAAGACCTCCTTTTGATTTAGAGTTAGCAAAATAAAACTGTGTCCAACCCGAGGTGAAATATAAAAGCAGTGATGTGTTCAAAGACCCCAATGAAATTAGCCTTCTCATTTAACACTTGTAGTGCCAAGGATGTCCCAGAGATGCATTTCCCACCAAAATAAATATAGAAAGGGAAACCAAAGATTATTTTAAAAAAAAACAAAAAACCTGAAAAGTCAGTGTTATGAAAACAAAAACAAATGATCCTTCCCAACCATATTGTACCAGACGACGGTATACGTGCGGATCCAATATGAATCAGTTGTTTTGTACACAAGCCTCTCTGGGCTTATGCTACTAATAGGTTGTAAAATGTAGACTTTTAAATGATAAAGGTTACAAAAAACCTTACAGAAAAATCCTTAGGATTTAATACTATCAGGTAATACTTTTATAGTATTGGTAGTTATTAATTAATTTTGTGTCTGAAAAGAGGACACTAAGTAACATTTCATCGTCAAAGCCAAATGAAGGGCTGGAATTGACCTGTATTTCCTTGTCCCCTAATCTAGTCGCACTAATGTCTGATTAATGTTCCCGAACCCTCACCCACATTTGCTACATTTCATCCAACACTGCTGCTGGAAAAAGTGTCAAAAAAGCACAGAAAACAGTTTAAAAAAATGTTTATAACGAGATGATCAAAAACCAAAACTGTTGTCTCCAGTGAGTATGTGAAGCCAGAATTATATCCCCCTGCATGAAAATGTACACATACCACAACACAAAGCTAAGGGGAAGGGCAACACAACATAAGTACCACAGTATATGGGGAGTAAATCTAGAACATATCCTGGAAACACTAGGGGGATGGCAAACTCACAACTACTTTTTCTAACACAGTTAAGTGCACGCAGCAGTTTTTTGAAGCTGCCAAACTTTTAAATCTGATCAGGTTGAGGCTATTATATTTTGTAAATAGCCAAACCGTTATCACTAATAAAGCTCTCTTGTTCTCCAAGTAGTAAGTCAGTTTCTAAAGTGAACCTAACGCAAGGGATGGAATTAGCTAGGTCATCTTAGGATGCCCATGTGTTTTGTAAAAGCTCTTCAGGCTAAATCTTTGGCATGGAGTCCTATTGTGAAAAGAATTAAGACGCTCCATTAAAATCTTTGTTTTCATTACACGGGCTCTTTCTTTTCGTTTTTTAGAATTTTCAAAATCTGCTAAAATGGGGCCAAATATACTATTTTGAAGATCTGTTTTGGACATGTATTTGGTGGCTTTAGCAATGATATTTCTAAGCCTCTCTATACCCTTTCTGTCCTCTTATCCTATCATTCTTGGACTAGCTCAGTCTGATAAGGGCAAGGGACAGAGTTTGCACAGTATTTGTGTGGTATTATTCTGGTACTTCTAAACCCGCTTTAGTGCTGTACTCTTTTCCTTAGAGAGTTTTACCAAACTCTTTATAAATACTTCTAGTTGTTTGTTTCCCAACACAAAATGCACCGTACCAATCACTGGCATTACGATGAGTATTAAAAATGCTCCCAAGCCAACCTGACTTGGGAGTAAAATGAAGAAAAGTAACCCCAAACTTCCAACCTCTATTTAATCCCATTGCCTTAATATGCAACAGAAACACATCTCCCAAAATACCAAACATCAGTCTGACAAGACTTGATAAAAACATAATGCCCTGCACCTCCCATTTAGCCTTCAAGCACAAAACCTTCTTAAGAACATCCTCCAAGTATTTCAAACACAATATGAACCATTCTATTAGCCAGGCTATGATACGATATAGTAAAAAGAACCAAAAGTGCCACAAAATTTAAAAAACTCAAAAGAAAGAAAAACGTTCGGCTCCACATAATCACCTGTAATCACCTCATAAAATGTTATTATTCAATGGAACCTTCTGAAATTTGTGAACAAATAATACACAGGTCAAAGTATACTTATTGACTTACTAGCATCTTTATAAAAATTTGAAGAGATACACAAAACACATGAACATTTATGGAACTGTATCCACTAAACTTTGATAAGACGACACACACAAAAAACCCTAACGTAGCTAAGATGTGGCTGAATTATAAGCACTTTGAATAACAACATCTTTTAATTTTAAAAGTTCCGTATTTACATAGTATGTGAAATGCAACTCTTTGCATTCGGCATCTTACTTTAAATGCATGATAAAGAAAGAACAAGATAATGGTTGCAACAGATCTTCCAAGAAAGTTAACGGGAGGTGGCCAGATTATAACTAAGTGCTGGGAAAAATCATGGACATAACATGGTCTTTTAAGGTTACCTCTGCTTCCTTTGCTTTTGGGGGAGGGTCACAGGCAACACAACACAACTGGACAGGGTTGCCTATGCTCAAACTGGGTACTGCTGCCAAAACCCAATGGTTATTGAAAGCTTTTAATGGCTGCCTGGGATACTAGCTTATTTACTCTTCCTTTTTTGAATTTGTATTTTAAAATGTGTAGTTTACAGGAGGTATGGCTGTGTATAATTATATGCATATACACTTCTAAATACACACTCACAGACAGCATACAGTACCAATACTTACGCTGCGTATGAATGTATTGTTCTTATACAAATGTACCAACTGTCTACAGCCTAACTAATCAAACAATAGTCTACTTAAACTGTCCCTAAAGAGTTAAGCAATGCCCCATATCTAAAGTGTAAGAGAGACTGCACATGTACCAATGTTTTCAGTCCCATGGCATATTCCAGTCATCTGAGGAGGGAAGTTTAAAAGCCCCTGACTAAAAATTCTTAAAATTAGTTTTGTCTGGCTGGGTGTTTCTCTTCAGGGATCCTCATCCTGGACCCACCGAAATCAAAGGACCTTTCTCCATTGATTTCATTGGGCGGCTTTGGATCAGGTCCCTAGCTTTTAGGATCCATAAAAATTCTTAATTCTATCAACATCTGCCTGTAGAACAGCTGATCAGCTGCAGACTCTCCCACTGCTGAACTCAGCTACCAAACCACTCACAGCGACATTCAGCCCATATTCTAGAAGGAGTAAGCAATTTTTCTGAATGGCTTTTCCAATCTTCTCATAATGCAGAAGGTTTCTGAATGGTGGGGATAAAGAACCAAATTTAACAAAACCACTGTAATGTCAACAACCCTTTAAAAATATCCTAAATTAGTGGGGTGTAGTACGATCAGTGGGTGTACTAGGTTCCACCCACAGTGCTTCCAGTGTTCTTCTAGCCTGATCTGTGGCATTAGTCTGCTGCACCAGTCTTGGTGCTGTCCTGGGCGGAGACTACCCACTGGTTTATAAACCAAGATTGGGGATGATTCAGAAGTATTAGGCAAATGGGCAGTTACACAGATGACAACTCGCTCTCACATCAGTCTCCTTGTGCTCTCGCAAGATAGCACGTTTTACAAAGATGAACTTGGCTTTTAGAAGCTATTCCTTTAAAATTCCTTTAAAATGTTTATATTTTCTATATAATCATTTGAATACACTATGTTCTTCCTGCATTATTTCAGTGGGAAAAGCAGTTTTGCCTCAAATAATTATACATAGCATTTATCACCTAGTCCTTAATTTTTGGAAACTTCTACTTAATTGAAAATTCGGTAGAAAAATTCTACTGGGGGGTGGGGGACAAAATTAAAACATCTGTGAACTGTGTCAGCATTCAATCTTATATAAAAATTAATATTTAGAGCAACGATTAGCTTCAGCCATTCTTCTCTGTTCTAACACTTATTTTACCTTCCATTCATAAGCTGTTGAAGAGTCACTACATCTCGTTAGTCTGTTTTTCTTGAGTAAACCAGCAAACCCATGAAGTGTCCCCAAGGTGCCCTATTCAAAAAGTAGGTCATACTTTTAAGTACTGTCTTAAAAATAAAGAAATAAAGACGCACACCCCCAGTCTAAAAACTAAGGAAACACTTAATAAAACCCACAGACCCAGAAGTATTTTGCCAAAATCTGTCCAAAAGTAACTGAAAGCTTGTTCCTTTGGAAATACTGTCCAAACAGTTCTAGCCCAAAGGAAGCACAATGGATTTTACTTACTATAAAATGCAACGTCCTTTAATGTCTGTACATAATTTTTGTAACTGCCAATTCCACAGGCAGCAAACCAACATTCTCATAATCGATTCTTTGTGAAGAACACCATGTCACAATTCCAGTCTCTTCGCTATCATGCAGACTTTGCATTGGTCAGAAAGTAAATCCTAAAGGAGGATACTAATTCAAATAATGATTAGAAGACAAGCGCATGGCAACAATGGTACGGTCCACAAAGAAACGCTATTGGAAATGGCCCACTTCTTTTGTGTCACATTATTTAAAATGAGCCCAAATGCTTCCATCTTTCCCTTATCTTGCAATCTTGTCTAAAACAATCACCACTGTAATTATAGCTAGTAGTTATAACTACCCCACATGGATATCGGAGGGCAGAGATAAAGGTCCTCCTTTTTAGATGAAGAAGGGAATGTAGCTGTTTCATTTAACAAGAGGCTGTTGGGGAAGAAAGGGGTGTAGTGCATATTGGACCATAAGAATCAAAGATTGAGCGTATTTATAAAAACTACAATCTTAGCGTTGCCTCCAAAGCCTCTCAGCAAAACACTGATTGTTTAAAGTATACCATGTTCTTATCTATGGACTTATGCACCTTCTATCTTAGCTAGACAACATGGATGTGACTTTTCATTTATTCCCCCTCCACTGAAGATAAGAGCAACCATTATCAAATATTCTTTGCTATGAAGAAACTTTTAAAATTTTTTGTCAGTGTGAATGTTCTTTCAGTTCAAGTCACTGTGATTGCACAGAAGTATCTTGAAGAACAATGTCTACATGCATTGTAAGCACTTGGGGGGGAGGGAACCTGTAGTTCCATGTGGCTACAGACAGAACACAAAACTCCACTTTGCTAGATCCTCTTAAGTTCAGCTTTCCTTGAGGCAATCTTGTTGCTGTCTGTCGTTCCACAGAGCAGTTAAAGAGAGATCGTAAGCTGGAAAGTTTTCAGAGCTGGAGGGTTTTGCCATTGCGTCCTCTCCTTGGGTAACTCCACAGTGCGATTCCACTGAAGGAAGGATTAGCTGTGCTCAGCAGAAATCACTCTATCAGTACCACATTAATGTGGGACAAATCTATCATATGCCTGAAAAACATTTTTTTTTAAAAAAAATTAAATAGTTTCTCTACACACAACATACAGGTTTATACTACTGTATATACAAACAGCCAAAACCAAAAATGCAATGTAATTCAGTAATAAACTGATTGGATTAAGAAGGGGGTTCTCCTAAGACAACAGTGAATTAAGCTTTCAAGAAGGAAAGGTAAATCAAGGGGAGGTTGTACGCAGCTGGGGAGTTAGTTGGTATCAATATGCAGACAATATCCAGCTATATATATCCTTTTCATCTAACCCAGGTCTTGCTGTCCCGGTGTCTGGCCGCTGTGGAGGATTGGACAAGGTCGAGTCACTTGAAGCTCAACCCTGATGAGATGGAGGTGATGTTGGGGGGCGGGGGAGAGAATTGGTGATCTGGGGGAGGGGAACACTCCTATTGTTGGGGGTGTTCGCCCTCCATTGGTTCCATCTCTTCGGAGCCTGGGGTGCTCCTGGATTCACAGCTGCACTTGGATTCCCAGGTGTCAGCTGTGGCCAGGGGCGCCTTCCGCCAATTACATCTGGTGAAAAGGCTCTGCCCATCTGTCTCAGACTTGCACCTCGCCACCCTCATCCATGCATTTGTCACCTTGCTACTAGACTATTGCAATGTGCTCCACGTGGGGCTGCCCTTGGTGACAGTTCAGAAGCTGCAGCTGGTGCAAAATGCTGCGGCCCGTCTCTTGACTGGGATGGGCTGCAGGGAGCACATTACACCGGTGCTCCAAGCATTGCACTGGCTGCCTATTGTCTTCCAGGCCTAATTCAAGGTGCTGGTTTTAACCTATGAAGCCCTACACGGTCTGGCCCTGCAATCGTCCAGGGGCGCCCTCCTGGAGGTCCAACGTTTTTTGGCGGGTCCGTACAGGCAGGAGGATGTTCTCAGCGGCTGCACCATCACTTTGGAATGCCCTCCTGGTGGAGATCTGCCTCAGCCCAAATCTCCTTGCCTTCCGGCAAAGTTGTAAGACCTGGCTCTTCCGCCAGGCATTTGGTGGGGGGGGGGTAGGTGGGATGGGTTAGGGGTATTAAATTGGGGTTTCTGTTCAAACCGCTGTGAGTTTTAATGCTATGAATTTTTATGCTTTGTTTTACTGTTTATGTACTTCTACTGTTTATTTTTGAATTCTGATTTTATTGGCTCTTTTCCAATGGGCACGGGTGTGTGAGGGGATGGGTGGGGAGGCGCGGTGGGTGGGCTGTGCATGGGGGTGAATTCCCACGGACCCCCACCTACCTCCACGTATGGTGCATCCAGCATTGGTGCCCGTTGCTCCGTGCATGGGTGATGGGTGGAGCGTTGGAGTGGGCACGCACCCCCATCCACAGGCCGCAGTGTTCAAACAGATGCCCGCCCACATGGGCAAGGGGGCGCATGTCCATTTGAAAAGGGCCATGGTAAGCTACTTCAGTTTGCCTTGTGCAAGAGGGATGGGGTAGAAATGATTTAAATAAATACATCCATACATAAATACTATGGTTTAATATTTACCTGTGGAATTTCTGCTGAAATGCTAATGCATGTGCTGGCTCTTTAAATTTTGCTATTGCTTTCCGTTGTTGAGGAACCATCTGTAAACTCTATAAAAGACAAAAAAAACAAAACCACCACAAATTATTTTCTCAGGTGTTTTTGCTTTAAAAAAACAAAACAAAAAGCCACTGTCTTATTAACACTGCTTCAGAAACAAGGCAATTGTGGGAACTTGGTCATTTATCTTGTCACCAGGATTGACAGGGCTAGATAATGCAGCGCTGTTGGGCTGAATCCGACCCATTGACAGGTGTTCATCTGACCCATGGCATTAAATTTCAGTTTTGGTAAATATCAGTTTTGAAAAAAATTAAATATACATTTCCACAATGACATCATGCAGTAATAGCTACATACTCTGCACGTTTAACTCACACAGTTCATGCTGATAAGTATGAACCAGGTTCAGTTACCTCTGCGCTATAGAAACAACACACACTGGCCACAGGGCCAAAGATTTTTGTGCAATCTGACACATCAGCAAATTGCTGAGAGCCATCTTGCCTGCAAGGACCAGAACGTTGGACAACCTTGATGTTGCGTATAGAGATCGGCTGCGTAGAGATGGGAGATGAATCTAGAGTCTTCACTGCCTGGTATGAAAAGTTATCCAGCAAGCTGGAAGAGTAGCCATTCACAGTCGAGTCCTAACTAACAATTTCAGAGATATGACGACTGAAGTGCAGAGCCATTTGTCCACGTTTAGACCCTGATTTGGCATTGGGTGAACCCTAGCACCTGAATTTCAGTGGAGGGCTCCGCAAACTAATATAGACATATGGAGCCCCCAGTGATATCAAAAGCATTCAAGGAGTCTACCCAAAGGAGTGGAGCATTAAAAAGTGAGTGGCAAAGGTTAAGCACAGAATCTCTTGATTTCAAACCATGATACCTCATTGTTTAAAACACATGTAAGACTAACTTTTGATTAGGCTATAAAGAGCTGCCTAACTGAGTCAGACCAATGGTCCATCTTAGCCCAGTCACAACCGGACACAGAAGCAGGGTTTCAAATCTGAGTCTCCAGCAGAGGCATCACCTCGGTGTGCTATTCAAAGAGCTTGAGTACCATGCAAGATGAAAGATACACATCACGATTTAGCATTTTAATGGTAATTACGTCAATATTTTCAAAAATACT
>QEPC01011998.1:3118634-3152778 GCA_003113815.1 Sphenodon punctatus | reverse complement strand
AGCTTGTACTTCTAGCTGGCAGGAAACACTAGTGTGCTCTTTGCTCCCAATATCCAAACAAAGTGAAAGCCATTCATGAGGGCTGCCAACAGAATTATATGCAGCACTTAATTTAAATGTCTGCTTCCAAGGTGGACCCCAATACTGAAAACAGTTGTGTGCACTGTCCCCTTCAAGCCACTGGTCTTGTACACATGTACGGCCAAAGTTTTGATCTCTGCATGGCTATCTTCTAGCAAGGCAACAGAAATGCTTATCTGCTTCATTGGTTGTTCTTGGCAACACCAAAGGTCAGTATTATGTAGTAGTACTTTTGCGTTCTTGAATTGCAAGCAGTATTAGCTTTGATATTTTTACTGAGACATGTTCACCCAGGGAGAACAGATGTTTTTTAAATCCCCATTACTTTGTTCATTTGACCACTGAATTTTGGTACATTTAATTTCTGCCACTTTTGTTATTTTTATATTTGCTTTTGTTGTTAAGGTGAATTCAGGGACCCACATTCATAGTGTTTTTCCCATTGGTGGCAATGAGGAAAATGTAGTGAGCACCGGTCCCTGGGTGAAAATAATATTTAGAATTGTGCTAATTTGTTTCAAAACCACCCACAAGCTTGCTCTGGGATTCCTCTATTCTATTCCCTACTTCTTCCTGCTTAGAACATAGAAATTACTATCCTGGGTCAGCTCTGTGGGCTGTCTAAGGTGGTGTCTTCTCTCCAAGAGCAGCCAGAATCTGATGCTTCAGAACAAGAGCACAATTCTTTGCGCTGAAGACGCCAGCCAGCAAGACTGTAAGATATAAGGAGCTGCCTAACCGAGTCAGGCCAATGGTCCATCTTACCCCAGTATTGTTGCAACCTGACACAGCAGCAGGGTATCAAATCCGGCTCTCCAGGGTCTCCAGCAGAGGCCTCACCCAGGCATCCTACCCGAGACCCTGAATCGGAGATGCTGGGGATTGAACTTGGGACCTTATACATGCAAAGCATGCACTCTATCACCTGAACCATGGCTCACTTTGTGGTGGGAGATGAGCAGTACTGCCTGGCCAGTCTTGCAGGGAGCACTTGTGGATACTGAAGTGCTTTACCTTCCTCTCCTCCTCACAGCCTTATTTTGGGATAGCAGGGCGTTGAGGGATCAGAGAAGGTTGGCCCACTGTCTGCAACTGGCCCGTGCAGACACAGGGAGAGCAATGTGCTAGTGGGCCAGCTAGGCTGGTAACATTGCTTACACACAGACACTCTGCAACCTCTTGGCCCACGCCTCCCCCTCAGCCCTGTTGCTTGCCCCTGCCCTGCAAGGGGATAAAGTAGGACCCATCTTTATCCCCTGATAATTAAAGGCTTTATCCTGAACTATGAAGTTTGATATCACTTCTCAGACGTTTTAACACCATAAACATATTACCAGCTTGGAACATTCTTGTCATCCATATTGAGATCTAGTCCCTTTTTAAATTTTCCACTAAACTTATTTTACACCAACCTCCGCTCATCTGCCCTTTTCACCATCTTGTCACTAAGGCTGGCAAACCTTGGCTTCTGCCTTAGGTTGCCATTACAGTGAACTTCTGAACTCCGCATGTTTGAGTCAACTTCAGTGAAGCTGACAGGAAGCAGTTTTCACTTCCATATTCATGTGCAGATTCAAATCTCTGTTCTGGTATTTTCATGGTCAACATTTTCATCACTGCAGCAGCTATTTGGTGCAGGTTTTTTTTTTTTTTTTACAAAATGAGAATGTGATTGGTGAATTTGAGAGTTAGTTGCCAAACAGCTTTGTATGAAAGGCTGATGAGTCTTTTGCTCAGGAGAAGAGGTGTAACTAGAAGTTTTTGGACTACGTGATTCACAGAAGGTATTGACGTTTATACTTGGGAAAGAGAACGAACTCTCCCCCAGAAGGGGGCGTGGACAGACAAATCAAATAGAAGTAAAGAAAGGCTGTTTGCTTGAAAACTTTTTAATGTTTTGGTAACCTCTTTTAAGACACATTAATAGGAAAATAATAGTTCTGCTCAGTGGAAAATACGTTTCTACAAATATTGAAAACGCATCTAACAGACAAGTTTATCTATTCCACTGTTCTACATGCAATATTGTGCATATATAACATAAAACTTTTCATATGGCTATAACATTCCCTTTTATGCACTGCACTCATGTAAATTCACCGGTTTTGTCTAGTTAACAGACTTATCAATGTATACAAGTTGAAAAATCATGGTTTTAAAGCCTTGCACATTCAAAACGAAACAATTATTGATAATGTAAAAATACTGATTTCCAGTTTGAACATAAAAAGCATAAATGAGAGTGAAAATATAACTATTGCAAATGATATGGCTGTTGAGTCTTGAAGAGCCAAAGTAGTACAGCAATGGCAAGTCTAGGAAGAAAAAAAAAAATCAAACTACCGTGCATAATACTGACCATTTTGCCATAAAAATATGAAGTCTGGACATCAAGATGCTGAAGGAAGTTCCCCTTATAGAACTGCAGCAAATATCTGCTATTTTATTTCCACAATTCTGGGTCAAACGTTATTCATATCAGCAATGGCTTTGGACGTAATATACTTTGTCGTCTTATTTTTATTGATAAAAAGGCCCAGTCTACCGTGGCAATGCTGAATACTGACCTAGCCTTCTTGGAGGTTTAACGACTGTTTTAAAGGGAGATGGGAAAACCTGCTGCTGGTCTAGCATCCAGTGACTTGCATTCTCAGACTGTCTTCGAAATGCTGCCCTGCTCCTGGTGCTGTTTGTATTAAAGGAATCACAGGGAGGGAGGGAAGCACTAATCAGAATTACAGGGCAAAGGAAAACCGGTTTGAGTGAAAGAAGAGTACAGCACTCGTGTCTCTTTCCCTATCACCTTGGTGTCTACATCATCAGGCAGATCATTTGATTTCTACTGCCCTGGGAGGAGCATTTTAGATATCACCAAGCATGAAAATCCAATCTGACACACCTTTCTGTAAAGAAACTAACAGATGCATTCTCCCCTTACTGCACTGGTTTACAGTAGGGTAGATGCCGGATTTGCTTATACATGGTACTAACATGCATGGTAAGGATTTGGAAGACACCCTTATCAAGGGATTTCCAGCCTGACATGCTAGGCACTTTAGAGTGCCTCCTCCTGTGGAACTGCTACTCCGTTATCTCTAGCCCTGGATGATTCCTCCTCCCCTTCACTTAAGATGTGTTGCACGGCACTTCTCCTTCCACTCTGCACTAAGTGGAAGATTCCGGATGGGAAAATAGAGCAGGAAAGTCAGCATCAAGACAGTGGAGAGTAAGAGAACCAAGATGGAAGGGAGGCAAACCTTGAGAGAATTAAGGGGAGGCGGGAGCAAGAAAGGGAGAAGGGAAATAAACAAGGATAGCAAAAAAGAAAGGACAAAGGGAGCCAGGTGACAAGACAATACAAAATGGAAGAGAAACCCACAAAAATACACATGGAAGAAAACACAGGAATGGGTAAAAACAACAGGAAACTGAGAAAACGATAAAGAAATGGGCAAGAGGCAGCGACTGTCTGTGTAGATAATGCAAGAAATAGCATGGTTTGGGTACAGATGTACTTGGGGGACACTCAACCAATGTTCAAAACCACTGTGCTGGCTAGACTTGGAAGGCAGGTCAGCTGGGTCTAGGTCAGTTCAGAATTACATTCCCACTGCTGACAGGATTGCACACAAAGGGCTTTAAATCCCAGTAGCAAAAAACATAAGGGAAGAAATACTGCACTTTTCTTTTGGCTTATCCTACTATTGATATATACTCCAACGTGCTCGTTAACATTAACTCTGCTCCATGCATCTGCAAGAATTTAAAGTTGCGGTGATGCAGATTTCCAAGTAAAACATTACAGGTGGTCATAAAAAGTACAACAGAAATTAAACTTTTAGAAACAGAATAAAAATACAAAAGTTTGTGCTCCAGCAGAGAAGTCCAAGGACACATTAGTTTGGAAGGAGGCAGGAGTGATGAGAAATTAAGAGAGTCTTGTTCTACCCATCAATTGGAAGGTATGCAGGAAGTTTGCATCTTCATAACTACAAATTAAATAAGTAAAGGCCTTTGTAGCTGCCTCAGGTCCATACCGGAAAGCTTTCAGAAGCTGTCTTTAATAACTAGTACAGAATAAACTGAACAGTTTTAACCATTTAGGAACAGCATCTATTTTAGCAGCCTCCAAGATCTATTTTAAAATACAACTTCCAAAGCAATTTCTATTTCCCCTCTCAATATTTTCCCTCTGCACAACTAGTCAGAACTTGCTTGACTAGTTTGCATTTTCATAAAGTTTACTACAAAACAAATGAAAAAGTCTAGCTGGCATGCCTGATCCTCAAAGCACCTGTGCCAGCAGCAGCTGCCATGCTGATTTTTATTCCTAAATTACTTTAAAAAAGAAATACTACACCATCTGCACTTTTTGTCACTAGCCCTGCTTACAACTGGAAAAGAGAATCAGCAAAGTTAACTGTCACTCGCCATCTGCTGCAGAGCTGGGAAGAGCGTAGATCTCCTATTTTGAAGATTGCTGGAGTGGGTGAGGCAGCTACTGAAGTTTCTGCTTCTCTCTCTTCTTATGGGTCTCATGATTATGCCATACAGGACAGTACCTAGTGACAAGGTCATTTTCCCAACAATGCCATTTTTTCCAAATACTTTGGGAAGCAGTAAGAATTCCTTACTTAAAAAACCAGAAGGTGTTGAGATTTGCTTGAAATACAGCAAATACAAGACAAATGTTTCTATAAAGTAATTATCATAATCAACAGAACCCCGTTCTTATGTCATCTCTCAAAGAAAACTGGATTTCACACAAGAGCCTGCTCAACTCACTGAAGAGATAAAATCCTTAGAGTTCAGTCACTGACAACATAAGTGATCAATGAACATTGGGACAGATCCCACGGCTGTGCTCCACATGTCCTTCTGTCGTTTGCTGCTCTCCCTCTTTCTGAACATTCTTCTGCCCTCTTGCTAATAACTGATCCTCACCACAATGTTAGGTGTCCTTCTTTCAACTACTGCAGGACATTCTCCCAGTGTGTTAGGTGCCAGCCTCCTGTCACAGCCAATTGGAAAAAAAGGCTGTTTAGCTACTGAACATTTTACACAACAACTGACACAGCATCCCACCAATATTCTTAATGCACCAAGCCAAAAGTATTACTATGGATTGTGCTTGTAGCCCACCTCTCTAACAGAGGCCCTTTTCACTTAAGATGCATCCACCCATCCGCATGCAGTTTCGCTGCTTGGAGATGGATGGAGGTGCCCGTGGGAACGCTGTGGCTGATGGGTGGGGTGCGTGTGCGCTCCCATGCTACACCCAACTCCACCCATCACCCCCAGAGCAATTGGCTACAATGCCAGTTTCGTGGGTAGAGATGGGTGTGTGCCCGTGGGAACAGGTGCACATCCATCCCCCCCACCCACCGCAGCCGGTTAGAAAAGGGCCAGAGATGTTATGATCAAGAAACTACTTCTGTAATTTGTGTTCACTTAGAGCCGGCTCTAAATTTCAGGAGCATCTTACACTAACAAAATCTTGCTGTTATTTTTAAAACGATGGCTCTCTCCATTTCTATCTCTCTATATTATTCTATTTACCCAATATTGCCCAACAATCGTTGTCTTTGCAATTACATTACTGTGGGGACATGATGAAAACTAATCGGCAACGTAAACATAAAGATTGCAAAGCAAAGATATTTTTATATATATAAAAATAAATCTGCTCTCTATATAGATGGTTATTGGTGTTTTTTATATAAAAGCTGCAGTATATTGGGAATCTTATTTAACCCAAACAGCTTCAACAAACCCCTTATGCTTGTGGCACCCAAAGTATCAGGGCAGTGAACATGGTTCAGGACTCCTTCAAAGGTGCGTTCATGTAATTTATTTTTACATCATTACCTGAAAATCACATGACATCTATGCTCAATTCAGGGATCATACAATCAGGGACTCATGTTCACTGGGGTTTTCCCATTGGCAGCAATGGGGAAAATGCATTGAGCATGGGTCCCCTGCACACAATACAGTTTCCACTTGCTTTGGGTAATTTTTTTCCCTAAGGCCAAAAGCAAAACAGGCCAATATTTAAGCAGCAAGCTACTCTGACAGTTTTAAATAGCTCATGGCACTGATGGCTTGAGCCAGGCCTAGAATAGGCATAATTTTGTACAAGCTTCCCGATGCAAAGTTGTACTAGTGCACGCGAATCATGATGTGTTATCTTACCGCTATGCTTAAGCACATTTGCAATTTGCATTGTGTCTAGACTATAAAATGGGTAGTGCATTTGTTACCTGCAGGCAATACCCCATTTTTTTTAGTACTCTAGGTGCCCAATCAGTACTGAGTCAGGCTCCAATTATCTAAAAATACTGAATATTATAGTTTCTGATTTACCAATTGGTAAACTGGCAAATCGGTACAGAAATCATTACTGGAAGTAAAATATTGGACAAAAATGGTGAATTTTTACTCAAGTTGGGTAGAGTACTTGACTTTCAATGGGTATGCCCAGCTTTGCAGGTACTTTTTTCTGCTCTAGTTAAGTAATCCGGTAGATTATTCACGTGAAAACGTCCACCAAACAAGAGGCTAAATTAAAGTACTTCACTTTGTCACCTGCACTGCATTTCAGCCCAAATCTTGACAAATAAAATGTTGTTAGTATATTATTGTATCGCATCCTCTTGTGTAGAGTTAATACTGAATAACATCCAAATTCAGATGTGGCTTCTCCTAATTAGCAGCATCTTTAAAAATGTGACTTTTATAGGAGAAATGCAGGATCAGGATGCAAGGTATTTAAACCTAATTCCATCGTGAAACATCACTCTCCACCATTTTATGCAAGACATCTTAAAACTTACTTTACCAGCTCCTGCTTTTGTGATTCCACATACAGGTGCTAGGAAAACATAAAATTGGTTAATTCTGTTTGTCTTAGCCACATTGCTATAACAGAGCAATAGCCTTAACTTTGCCTTCCTTCCAATACAGCTGGAAGCCTAGATCACTGCTAGCATGAACTCCTCCTCACAGTACGTGTACATAGACACGTCATACACACACACTTCAATATGATATAACCTCATTGAATATTGATCATTTCAATCTGTAAAGCATATGCTTCTCTCTACATGGTTTTTTTTTTTTAAAAGAAAAATCTCCTTTCTAAATTTTGTCCCTTTTTACCTTATTTTCATCCTTACCTTACTTCTTACCTTTCTTCCTGAAAGACTGAGCAAGAATTAACCAGTTAGTCTCTCTGTGCCTCCCCATCTGTAAAACTAGCACTTCCCCACCTAACAGGGTTTTGTGTAGTGCCCATACCCTATGGAAAGTGAGGGCCATATAAGCACCTTAGATATATAGCTCCAGCATCAATACATGCATGTATCACCGTTTCTCTCCTAGGACTGTTTGCTCCAAAAAAGTAAAATGAAATTAATACAATTCTGTTTGATGTCTATGGAGAACAGATGCCTTGAGAGCCCCGATTTACTGCCCGTGGAAATACAGTAAATGTTATCTGCACACTAGCATGGGAGAGTAGGGCAAGTGCTTGCATAACTATAAAACAAAGAATCTAACTCTATTTTGGGCTATTAGTATAAGCTGATGCAATAAGGCTACTAAGCCTGTTGCTTAAGCAGGAGTCCCTTCACAATGTCATCCTCCAAAGAAACAGTTGTTGGGGAAGACTGATGTCAGACAGGAGACAATTTCACTTTAATCCCCACAGCATGATCTAGCCTCATGACTAGCCACAAAGGGTGTTTTCAAATGAGACAAGAGCCCACTGGAGTCCGTGTTCAGTCTGTGCAGCCCCACTCACATTTTTTTAGCATGCAGAGCCCCTGCCCGCATTTCATGTTCTAATAGTAGTCAGCCGCTGGTGGTGCCACTCAACACTTTCACTCTCCCCAGCCGTGGCTCTGATGGAAAGGGGAGTCACAGCCACAGAAGGCTGATTAGCATGCAGAGCTAATAAACGGGCAGCCCCCTGACCTCATTTCATGTGCTAGCAGTCGTCGCCACTGGTGGTGCTACTCAGCGCTTTCACTCTCCCCAGCCCTGGTGGAACCTTTGATGAAAAGGATTCCCTGGCTGTGATCACACCCCTTTTCCATCAGAAGCAGAGCTCCCATGCTTGGGCGACTACAAGAGGAAAAGAGGAGCCTTTTCTCCTCTTGCAGCCGCTCAAGCGCTGCTTCTAATGAAAAGGGGGGGGGGGGGTGGCGGGTCACAGCCAGAGAAGGTGCCGCCCTGGTCGTGACCCCTCCTTTCCCATCAGAGCTCTCTTGCTCCCTCCTCTCACAGCCTCCTGTCAGCGGAGAGATCGCAGATCGTCTCTTCTCTAGTAGCTGCACTAGATGCAACTGTTAGAGAAGTCTAGCACTCTATGGTGCTGGTGGACCAGGATGCAGGCGAGGCTGTGGGCGAACCTAATAAACGAGACACAGCAACATGGACACGCATTAGCATCCCATCAGGGTGGGCCTGCAATATCCTTGGATGACGCCGTGAGTGGGGAGTAAGCAGGGGTACCGAATAAACAAGCAGAACACCACCCACCAGTTGGGTGCAAATGTGGGATATTGTCTCATTTATTTTCACCCAAAGTGCTCTGGGACATCACTGTCAAAACAAGGAGATTCATGGGGAAAAATTAAAGGTGGGAATATAAAAATCAGAGAGGGGTGGTGGGAATAGTTCAATAGTAACTTCACCAGAACTGGGAGAGGGAAATTTTATCTTCACCCAAATGGAGAAAAGATTTTCCTTTCAGAGTATATTTAGCGTGGGCAAGGGCCGACAAGATTCTAAAATCTTTCTTTGGCTCCTCATATGATTGACCCATTTGAACCAATGAAGCTCAAAAACAATATCTTAACACAAGATCTGCCCTCCTCTCTGGTCAGAGCTTCCTTTGCTTTTAATACCACATTTCAGAAAGACGACCTAGGAACGGTCTTATTGGGAAAGACCAATGAGACATCTAGTCTGATTTCTGAAAGGACTATGGGAAAGGGTCGTTAGGAAGGCAGCAGATCAGAGGCACCCGGGCAAATTAACCACATCTTCAATGAGGTGTGAATGCTGACAGCCGGGTGATTTCCTCCAACATGCGTCTTTAGAATGCCAATTGACCGAGCTAGATTTCGCCACTAGGTCATTCGCCACTAGGTCAACTGGCATTCTAAAGATGCATATCTGAGGGAATCACCTGGCTGTTGGCATTTGCATCTCATCAAATATTAGGCTACTTTGCATGTGCCTCTGATCTGCCTGCTTTCTAATGATCCTTTCCTGCAGGTGTGTGAGTGCCCATAGATGCTTCTGAGAAAGGAATAAGCTCACTTTGTACAACTAACTCTACTAATTTGGACTCTAGTTCTTAATGAGGAGACAGTTCTTGCTAACTCCGCCTGGTTTTCATCTTGCGCATACCTTCTTAAAATTGTACCTAAGCAGCAGCATACTGGGCCAGACCAATAGTACATCTGACGGTGGCCATGTCTGGTTGTTTTAGAGAATAGTTCCTAACGGAGTGATATGCTTCCTACCATTTGCTGCTAGCCCCCAACAGTCAGAGATCTCATACTCTGACCACCTTGGCTAATACTCATTTATGGACCTAATCTACAAGAATTTATCCAAACCCTTTTTGAAACCAGTTATGAACATAAGTAGTGCCACACTGGGCCAGACAAATGGTCCATCAAGCCCAGCATCCTGTCTCCGCCAGTGGCCAATCTCTTTTTCTTGGGAGAAGTACCCGACAGGTCACCATAACAGTAAGAGGTTACGTTCCCAAAACCTACTTGGGGTATTACCCCACCCCACCCCAGAAAGGACTTAGGATAGTTATTGCTATTATTACATTGTTTCTCTCAAAAATATCTGACAGGATAGAATACTGGGGGGAGAAGGGGAGGGGGGGAATAATGCCAGATATTCATTTAAAATCTGATGGAGTATTTTAACCCCTCTTGTTTTTCTGTTATGAGAAATTGGGAGATAACAGCATTAGGCTGACTTTCTTTATTCCATTTTCTCCACTTTTTTCTTAATTTTTCAAACAATGTATTAAGTAATCCTTTAAATTCTTGATCATAAAAAATACAATAGGGTCTTCTTCCAAGCACTGTGCCTATTTAATTCTCTATCCCAAATATGGCACTACCAAATTATCCACAGAACTCTTGAGAACACACAGATGCTTTAGATAGTATGGGGAGATCAGTCTAAAATGGAGCACAGACTTCAAATCCTGCTGGACCAGTTTCCCCCAATTAAGTCAGCCAGCTGGCTTTTCTAAGGTAGCCTGGTCCTGCTGCTCCCCATCTCACAAGGCCCAGAAGCTGCAGCAACGAGCTACACAGAGATGCACGTCAGGTTTTTAGTTATTTTCAGCCTTGAGCAGCAGATACCCAAATTTAGAAGCCATAGGGGAGTGTGCGTCGGCCAAATTCCAAAGGAACATACACAACTTGGCCTAGCTCGATGTGGAAGCAGCAAAATAAAACCCATACCTACACACCTACTGCAGGCACCAAAGACTTAATACAGCAACAGGAGAAATGAGTTTCCTATCTCCCTGAGGAGCAGGGGAAGCTTAGAAAAGGATAATGAATTGCCACAGCACACAGTTGGAATTAAGACCAAAAGGAAGACCTACACAGGAGAAATTCCTAGAATGCAGCATTAGAGATTATTCCCAGTGGGACTGCGAATTGCTTCCTGTACTTTGTCATTTACCTCACTTTCCAACCCCTCCCTTGGCCTCATGACCAAGCATCTTCAGCATTTAATTTAGAAGAGGCAGGAGGAGGAGCAGATTAAATTCACTAGCAGAAGCTGAGCTGAAGATACCTGTTACACATGAAAGCTATACAGAGGAATATGTAGCTGGAAATGATGTATGCATGCTAGCAGCACAAGAACAGACTTGACCTCTTTACCTGCGAGTGCTGGCTAGCCATTCAGAGGCTCTGAAATTCTGTAAACCCATATCCACGTTCTCTCAAAGTGTTGCTGAGGACAGGAGCTCAGGGAAAATTCAGTGGCTGAGACCATAGAAGCGCTTTTCCTTTTCAAAAGCTGTATTATGAAAATAGCTGGAGGCATCAGCAAAAGATAGTTACAGATGTTGCCTAGGAACCCTGTAGGTAATATGGGAAAAGCTAAGATCAAAATTGTTTGCTTGCAGGTTAGCACTGCTGATGCCTTTTATCTCGCTTGCTTCAACAAATAAGCCTGTGTGACTGATACACAGTTGGAGACCACTACATTTAGGCTGACAGGAACTCAACATTATTCACTTGAGGCTTTAACTCACTCTATTTTGATGTTTTACAGCAAATTGTTCTTTCCCCCTCTTGGTCCCAGAGTTGTGGGGAATGGGGAAAAACCCTGAATTCTAGCAACAAATACAAAAGTATCTATGTAAAAAAAAAAAAAAAAGAAACCTAACAGACAGAACTGCGTTGAGGCTTGGTTTTGAAGGCAAGTTAGATGTAACAGGCAGGTCTACACTTGGAGTTTGTCAGTAAATAGGGGGTGGAAAGAGAAGTCAAGGGAAGAAAGGCTACAAGCCTCAGAAGGGATTTGCCATTAGAGAGCCTGTAACAGACATCTTCGGTCTCTCTCAGCATTCCATCGATAGCCAGAAGCTTGAAGGCCATACAGACACAATGCCCAGCAGGTGTTCCATGATAGATACAAGTGCTCATAGGCTGAAGATGACAATCTAGAGAGAACTCTTAACAAGTACAGCTAGGGAGGAAACAATGGCTGTGACCCAACGGCTTCTTACTTCAGAGTAACCCTAAGCCTTCGCAGCTACTCCGGAATAGGTGGTTTGCAGCCAGTGACTTGAAGTTACATTGATAGCTGGATTGAGAACAACCAAGAGACAAATATTCTTCTACCCATTTCTCCTTCAGCCTCTGCGCCCACAAACCTTTCCGCTTTTTCCTTTGATTCTCTTATCTTCTAAGGTATAACCAAGGCATTGACTCTGTGCTTCCAATACAAAGTGTTCAAGACATATGATCTTACTATTTATAGAACAGTTCCCTGTTATCAGATAGGCGTCAGTCAGTGAGTGTTCTCTTTGGTCCTGAGTTCTACTTGTGGCTGATTTTTTAATATATATTTTTTTAAAATAAACCTCCGTTTCTTGATGGGTAGATTTTTCTGTGCAGATGGTTTGGGTTGGGTGTGGTGACTCTTGTAGGGGGGGGCTGTTCCCTTCCAGCTCTATGACTCTAAAAGAGTGAAATATATTTCAAGCGGGTTGTGTGAAGGTTGGGGCCAATTCCCACCTTGACTGTCCATTCTCTTGCTTCTTTATGTACTGTCAGGTGGCGACATGTCTACAGAATCTTGATATTGGATAGGAAATGCAAGAGAAGAGTCACAAATAGTCACTTCCTTACAATTATCTGCGTTTTTCACATTGCTAGCTTCTTTATTAACTAGGAAAAAACTGATCTTATAGGACGCTACCAATGACTACTGCTACGTTTAGTTTTCATTAGGGAGGACATGTTTATCATGGGCAGGCCACAGGGCTAGGAATGATGGCTACCCTGGGCTGTTCATTCAGTTTAATCCCCTGCATTTATTTGATGGTCTTTAAGGGGCCCATTCCCTAGACTGCACGGATGGGGAACCTTTTTCCTTCTGTGAGCCACTTCGTAATTTAGTAAATTTTTGTGGGCCAAAGCAGGGGTGAAGAACAGTGCTCAGGAGGAATGGAAGAGAGATGATCACCTGTGATTAGGGGAGGGAGTTAGAGTAGTGAGTTTCTACTTCCTCTTCTGGAGAGTGCGCTTCCCCACACCGCAGGAGTCCCTAGTGTGTTTGGAGTGGGTCTAGGGGTTAGGTCTGTGGATTTCCCTTTTTCCCAACCCTGTTCCCTGACAGTATCGCCGGCACTGACCATGGACCTAGCCCAACAGGTAGAGGAAATGAGTCGGGCCATTCAGGCCTTAGCCATGGAGTTGAAGGATTTAAAGGAACAAGGAGAAGTGGAAGGGATAGAGGGGCAAGAAGCCATAGTAAACCCCGCTCCCATGGAGGAACCTCCCTTGCCTCCTCCCACACCTTACGAAGGCCCTGTTAAGGAACCCCGACATCCCCCTATCCAAAAGTTTGGAGGGGATCGGCGCCAGTTCCAGAGTTTCTTGGTCCTATGTAAACTGGTGTTCCAGATGCAGCCCTTAACATATGCCTCGGAGCCCTTAACATATGTCTCGGACACCGCTAACGTGGCCTTCATCATTGGACATCTGGAGGGGCTTGCCCTAGATTGGGCCACCCCTCTGCTGCTGAAAGATAACCCACTATTAAAAGACCTTACAGGATTCCTGCGTGAGTTCCAGCTTTTGTTCGACTACCCCCATAGAACAGGGGATGCAGAGGCGGCTATCATGACCCTGAAGCAAGGTAGGGGACCCCTCTTAGAATATATAACTCGGTTCCAGCACCTGGCGGTGGAACTAGGGTGGGCTGATGGTGCTATTCCGAAAGGGTCTCAATGACGACATTAAATACCAGTTGGCCTTAACAGCCATCCCGAAGAAGTGGGGAGAACTCGTAAATCTGACGTGCCAAATAGACGAGTGACTGATGGAACGATGGTGGGAGAAGCGACAGGAGGGGACTCGATCTTGGGGAATTCGAACCCCCCTCCTGGGCATAGGAAAGACTGAGGAACCAAAAACCAAGGACCCCGAAACTATGCAACTTGGGGCAACTCGGGGCCCCTTAGACCCTCAAGAAAAAGAACGACGTCGAGTTGAGAAGCTATGCTATTATTGCGGGACGGCGGGCCACTTCACCAGTTCCTGCCCCCAACTCCCTCTGGGAAGGCAGCGTCCGGGAAACGGCAGGAGCTGAGGCAGACAGGGGACATCTCGGTGAAGCAGGAAGGGCCCCTACCTCAGACTAGGATCCCCTTAGCTACGATTCTCAACAAGGGCGACCAACTCCAAGTTCCCCTGATGTTACAGCTAACGCCTGAGAGGTCCATTGTCCTCTCTGCTCTTATTGACTCCGGAGCTTCTGGTAATTTTACTGATACCCATACGGTGCACAAGTATCGAGTCCCCATAATGCAGCAAAGCCGGGCAGAAGCAGTATCGATGGTTCCCCCTGACGTCTGGCCCCATCACACAGCGTACCATCGCCCTTCAGGGAAACATCGGACCCCACCAAGAGCAACTGACATTGGATGTGGTATGCACTCCTGCATTTCCTGTGGTGTTAGGGATCCCGTGGTTGCGCACTCATAATCCGTCCATAGACTGGGTTCACAAAAGGGTAACCTTCCCTCCTGCCACCTGCGCTACCCACTGTCAGTCCAGGGGACCCCAGACCCGAACCCGGTCTGGCATACCTTGCAGCTACCACTTCTCCTCTCCCCTCAGAGTATCGGGACTTGGCTGATGTGTTTAGAAAACAGCAGACGCTGGAACTCCCTCCACACCGTCCCTATGATTGTGTGATTACCTTGCAACCTGATACCACCCCTCCATATGGGAGGGTCTATGCCCTGTCAGAACCTGAACTAAAAACCCTCAAAGAATACATAGATGAAAACTTGGCAAGGGGTTTATCCGCCCCTCTGTGTTGCCCGGGGGCCCCCCCTGTATAGATTACAGGGGTCTCAACGCCATCACAATAAAAAATAGATACCCCTTGCCACTGATTTCTGAGCTATTGAATAGGCTGCAGGGGGCCTCCATCTTTACAAAATTAGATCTAGGCGGAGCATATAACCTTCTATGAGTAAAACGGGGACGAGTGGAAGACGGCCTTTCGCACCAGGTACAGGCACTTTGAGTACCTCGTTATGCCCTACAAATTAGTTAATGTGCCTGCTGCATTCCAGCATTTAATTATTGTTATCTAAGTTTGGTAGAGGAGTGGCGAACCGCCTGACTGGTGGAGGACATTCCAAAGCATGGTATGATCAGGAGTGCCGAGGTTTTAGAGCGCAACTAGTAGCACTTTATCAAGAGTACAGAATGGGGAATTTGGAGGTGATCCCCCCCCCCCAGTATTTTCTGATTAAGAAACTTTATAAAGACACTATTAAGCGCAAGAAACTCCTTTATTGGGAGTCTTTCTGGGACAAGTTGGTCTGTGCGGCTAACGCGCAAGATAGTTCTGGGGTTTGGTAAATGGGGCAAGTAGAGTTAAGGTTGGTCCCCATTTGGTGGTAGTTCCAGAGGCGAGTTGGGTCTCTTACTTTCGTGCTCTCTATGCTTGGGTAGGGAGCCGGAGTGACTTACCCTCCTCGGTTCAAGATATCTCTCTGGTTCCTTTATGGCCGCTGGTTTTGGCAGTAGAGGTGGCTGAGATCACTGGTATGTTCAAAAGCGGTAAGGCCGCTGGACCTGATTTGATCCCAATAGAATTGATTAAAGGCTTCTTAGACCGGTGGGCGCCTAGGCTTACGTTACTGTTCTCGGCCATAAACGCTTCGGGAAGGATACCCTCTGTCTGGGGTAGGGCCATTGTAGTTCCCATTTTTAAAAAGGGGGACCGCAGTAGCCCGGCTAACTATAGACCGATAAGCCTTCTGTGCACTATTGCCAAAATATACGGAAAGTGGTTGCTTGGGAGGCTGAATGTTTGGATTGAGAGGGAGGATGTTTTGTGCCTTGAGCAGGCGGGGTTTCAGCGGGGGTGGTCTACTCTGGAGCATTGCTTGATCTTACAGCATCTCATTGAGAAGTATATGGAGAGGAATGGGAAGCTGTACGCGGCCTTTTTAGACCTCCGCTCAGCATTCGATCTAGTGAACAGGGAGCTTCTCTGGGGAAGGTTAGGTTCTTTGAGGATGGAGCCTAGGCTACTCTTCCTGCTACGCTGCCTACACGGTAACACTTCGTTGGCAGTAAAGTTGGGTTTGGGAGGACATCTAATGGAGGATATCCCTGTGCACGTAGGCGTAAGACAGGGCTGTGTGCTGGCCCCTACACTTTTTAATTTATTTATCAATGGAGTGGTGCCTAGGCTGGCCGACCCCTCTTTCTTCCCGCCTAAGCTGGCGGAATACTCAGTGGGGTGCTTGTTATACGCTGATGATATTGTGATTTTGTCACAGACCAAGGTGGGTCTGAGGAGGCAGTTAAATTGCTTTTCTGATTTCTGTGGCCAGAGTGACCTTGTCATTAATTACGGTAAATCCCAGATAATGGTCTTTTCTAGATCTGGCAAGGTGGGCAAGTGGCAAATCGGGGAGCACTCCATTTTGCAGGTTAAATCTTTCCGCTACTTAGGGCTATTTTTTCAATCCATGGGGGGGTGGGGGGTGGAAGAGCCATCTGGACGGCACTATAGCATCAGCTCGGGGTGCTATTTTTGCGCTATTAAGGTTTTTTGGTAGGATGGGAAGGAGGACAGTGGAACCTGCAATAAAGGTAATCAATGCAAAGGTCCACATACAGGTTCTATATGGGGCGGAACTATGGTTGCCATTACTGTCTATGAGATCTAAGAGGCTGGATAGTCTCCAGGCCCTCTTTTTTCAGAACTTTTTGAAGGTTCCCCGGGGCACGCCGTTTGCAGCCATCAGGCTGGAGGTGGGGCAGCTAAGGTGGTCAACGGTAGCATGGGTGCTAGTGTTGAAATATTGGGCCAAGCTATCACAGGCGGGTGCTTTGGGGCTGATCCAATACTGGAAGCGGGACACCTATAAGAGCTCGTGGTAGAGGGCAGTGGAACTCTTTCTGAGGAAATTGGAATTTCACCAGGAGTACTGGATGGGCGGAGATGTGGAAGGTATATTGAATGATATTCTCCCCAGATTGAAGGATAGGGACCATCAGGAGGAGTGTGCGGCTATCAGAGTCGGCTCACCTCCGTGATTACTTATTATTCACACCGCCACAGCTTTCCAGAGCTGCCTATTTGGATGCAGATCTCTCTCCTAGAGGAAGATATCTTTTCATGTGTGCCAGGTTTAATGCCCTGCCTACGGCCTTGTTGGAGGGACGTTCCAGGGCTGTAGAGCTTGGTGAACGATTATGTCCATTTGATGCCCAGTCTGTGGAGACAACCCAGGACCTGCTATTGAGCTGCCACCTTTATGATGATAGGCGTGTGGCTTTTCTTGCCCCTTTCCTTCAAAAATATCTAGGCAGGACGGACCACCATTTGCTCTGCCTTGCCAGATGTAGATCTCAGCCTTACGAAGGTGGTGGCAAATTATTTTGTAGCAGCCTTTAACTGTTGTACACTTTTCCTGCAGTCCCGATTCTCCATGCTTTAGGGCCAATTTGCTAGTTACTTACTAATGTTTATTTTATGCATTTGTTTTTTATATTAATATATTAGTTTCTTTGTAAATACGTGTGAATTTTAGGGCTATATAGCCCTTTTTAGGTTTAACCATTTGCCCAGATTTTGATAGGGTGTTGTATGTCTTGATATTTTTGTTTTGTGTTTTTTTGTTTTGTGGCTGTTAGGTTGTGTGTTTTTTTTATATTGGCCGCAAATAAACAAATATATAAATATATAAATGACATCTTCCGGAACATACTGGATCAATTTATGGTCGCCTATTTGGACGACATCTTCATATTCTCCCACAACCTGGCTGAGCACGTGCAACATGTCCACACCGTTCTTTTGCGCTTGCGACAGTACCACTTATATTGTAAAATGGAGAAGTGCGCTTTCCACCAACCGGAAGTTCCCTTTTTGGGGTTCATCGTTTCCGCACAAGGTATAAAAATGAATCCCACCAAGGTAAAAGCCATCGCCGCATGGCCAGTGCCAACCGCAGTTAAGCCCCTCCAGTGTTTTTTAGGGAGCGCCAATTACTACAGGCAATATATTCCCCAGTACACAGACGTGACAGCGCCCTTAACCGCTCTTCTCAAGAAAGAACATCTATATCAATGGGGGCACTTACAGCAGACCGCCTTTGAGCGACTAAAGGCTGCCTTTCTGAAGGCTCCCATCCTTCAACATCCCGATTTCTCTCTTCCCTTTATTGTAGAGAAAGATGCCTCCAGTATTGTGCTAGGAGCAGTTCTTCTTCAGCCCTGAGGGCCGGAGCAAGAACCACTACCGTGTGCTTTCTACTCTCGTCAACTCATGACTGCAGAGAAGAATTACACCATTCTAGATTGGGAGCTCCTCGCCATATGGGCGGCCTTTGAGGTCTGGAGGCATTTCCTAGAAGGGGCCCGGCATCCGGTGCAAGTAATCATCGACCACAAGAATTTAATTTTCTTACAGACTGCTCGGATCCAAAATGCCCGACATGCCAGGTGGGCCCTTTTATTTGCCCGCTTTGACTTCCGTATAATTTATCGTCCAGGGAAGTTAAATCACTTGGCGGACGCCCTATCTCGCTACTGTGACCCCCCCAGGAGGAGAGCAACAACTGGACCCTCTCCTAAATCCGCAGGCCTTCATGGCAGGGGGACTTACGGGCCCACAACTAAAGGCATGGGCCACCAGAGACCCTGAATTACAGGCACTGACTCAACAAGACGCCTCAGGGTTTCGCCTACATTGCAGTCCCATGAGCCGCGTGCCAAAAAATCTTACAAGCGCATCATGATGCGCTGCTAGCAGGCCATCCTGGCCAACAACAGACCCTGCAACTTATTCAACGGCATTTTTGGTGGCCAACTATGCAACAGGATACCAAGAGATACGTACAAGGGTGCCATATCTGCTGCCGTACCAAGGTGCCGCGCCAACGGCCGGTGGGACTCTTGCAGTTGGCCCCTTTCCACGGGGTCCGTGGCAAAAGGTAAACGTGGATTTCGTAGTAGAACTACCGGATTCTCAAAGCTATAGTACAATTTTTGTTATTGTCGACCAGTTTACAAAGATGGGACATTTCGTGCAGTGCAGAGGATTACCTACTGCCCCACAAACAGCACAACTGTTTTTACAACACGTAGTCAAACACCATGGACTGCCTGTGACGACTGTTTCGGATAGAGGGTCTCAATTTATTGCCCAGTTCTGGCGTGCCCTCTTTACAGCGGTGGGAGTCTGCTTGGCCCCAACCACTGCCTACCACCCACAAGCCAATGGACAGGTGGAGAGAGCCAACCAAACCCTGGAACAGTACCTTCGGTGTTATGTGGACTACTTGCAAAATTACTGGGTTTCCTACTTACCGCTCGCGGAGTTTGCCTTTAACAATGCCAACCACGCAGCACTTGGCACGTCCCCCTTCTACGTGTCTTATGGGTTTCACCCACGATTAGCCCATGGACGTACGTGCAGCAGGAGCTATGATACAACAACTACGACATTGCCACACCCACGCCCTTGCTATGCTTCAGCAGGCACGACAATGCTACAAGAACCTAGTAGACCGCCACCCAGCCCCTCAGTACCAGGTAGGAGACTTGGTATGGGTGGATAGACATCATTACCCGTCCCTGCGTCCATCAGCAAAGTTGGTTAATCGTTATATGGGACCTTTCCCGATCCATAGCCAAATTAACCCTGTCGTCTATCGACTTACTCTCCCCGCCTCATTGGGCATTCACCCTGTATTCCATGTGTCCTTTCTCAAACCCCATCTTCCTCCATCCTTCCCCGATCCCTCTCCTCCAGGTCCTGTGTGTGATATAGCGAAGACACCCGAGTATGAAGTTCAAGCTCTCTTGGACTCCAAGCGAGTTTGTGGCACATTATTTTATTTAGTGGATTGGAAGGGATATGGAGTGGCTGATCGTTCCTGGGAACCAGCCGCAAACATTCACGCCCCTCGTTTTGTTCGTGCCTTCCATGCCCGTCACCCCTCCCGCCCCGGCCCCTCTATCCGCCAACGGCGGGGGGCTTGGGGGTGCTGTTGGGAGATGGGTCACGAGGCAGGTTGCCCAAGCCTGTCATAGGCTGAGAAGCTTGAGGACAGGAAAGAAGGATAGCTCCCTGGTGCAGCAACCCCAGATGCCCGCAGATTCCCAGAGACCCGGCATTACCTGGGAACAGTAGGGGTGCACCCCCCCCAGGCCACCCAGACAAAGCTGGCCCCGCGCAGACGGGGGGGTCCCAAAATAGATGACATGGAAGGAGGCGCGAAGCCTCCAGAGCAAGCTGCTGTCCCGATACCTGCGCCTCTGACGGACGGAGGGGCGGGGCCAGCAGAGGTACGCACGCAGGCTACAGGGGGTGGGGCCAGGCCTGGGGTGGCGTTGCGGCGCTTCGCACGCCTGCAGGAGCGTCAGGGGCGGGGCTAAGCAGGTAAAAGTCAGGGCTCAACACAAACCCAGCGCCGGCGATCAGCAGTGCTGTCAAGCTGGCCCCTGGGTGTTGTCGGATCGAAACTTCCTAGCGTATTGTGTGGGTGACTTGAGCGAGTGTTGGACTGAGTGGAAGGAGAGTGAGTGGCGAGTGCGTGCATTAGGGTCTACGTGTCGGTGAGTACAATTCACTTCCTTGTTCTATCGTGGTACAAGTTCCCCCCTCCCAGTGCATCCTAGAGTGTTCCCCCTCGGTAGTCCACTCTCCTTCCAGGGTGCTCTCCCCCTTGCCTCACTACCCTGAGCACTATAGGTATTTCCCCCGAGCACGGTGTGAGTGTGGGCAGGGACCTGGTCCCCCTGTGGAATGTGTGGGGAACGCCCCTTCGGCCTGCTGCTCCGGCCTGCTGCTCTTCTGTACCCGTGATGACACGGCCCCGTCCTGGCTAGGACATACAGGGGCAACCTACAACCTGAGGGGTATTCTACTTCCTCTTCTGGAGAGTGCTCTTCCCCACACCGCAGGAGTCCCTAGTGTGTTTGGAGTGGGTCTAGGGGTTAGGTCTGTGGGTTTCCCTTTTTCCCAACCCCGTTCCCTGACAATAACATACATGCATGAGTATGCAAATACCAAAATTGAGTAGATAAGAGTGTGGATATGAGATTGTGTTTGAGAGAGATATTTCCTAACCACAGTACAGGGGCTAGTGAATATGCTACAAATTCTCAGATGCAGTAGCACAATAGCAAAGATTTTGCTGCTTGAAGGATCAAACAGATCACCGAAGCAGGGCTTCATGTTACTTTAAAAGCTGTCCGTAGTCTGGGACTATTAATCAATTGTTCAAGTTTATCCCACTCAACACTTTCCCAGCTCATAAACCAGAGGTTCCTAAACCCTGAATCATGCCATCTGTGATCCAACCATGATTCGATTAACATTTGACATACTTTCCATCCCTTTGTTGCAGTTCAGGGACATGGAGATTATATTTAAGCCTTAAAGTGGGGTCATGCCAGCAAAAATGTTAGGAACCAATGTCAGGTGCTTTCAGTTAAAACAAGTGACTGCAGAAAGCTGTCATTGCTCTAAATGAGAACTAGGTAGTGCCATCACTCTAGGAAAGCTAATTGGAATTTGCACAATGCACAACCATTTCCCCTCGTAAACCTGGGAAAGGAGTAGCTATTTACACTAGAATCTACACTGTTCAACCCTCCCCAGAATGCAGCTGGGTAGATTTGCTGCACTTTGGGGATAACAAGTTTTTCAAAAGCTATTTTTCTGTCAGCTGAAAGACTTCCTGGTCTTATCTGATAGTAAAATACTGCTTGGAATCTGCACTAACAGTTTATGCTGGGGCATATTTGAAGTCAGAGGATCAAAAGAAATCTATGGAACTGCTGCATAAAATGGTCTCCCCCCTTACTCAAGTCAGCAGGGACTGAAAAGCCTCCAATCCTATACCTCCTCACAACCCATTCAAGGAGATATTCTGAGTGAAAGTGACTGCGTGAAGTCCACATACCTTACACCACTTACGGCAGGGTAGGATGGGACCTTGTGAGTAGGGCAGGACTAATAAGATGTCCTAGAGCAGCTACCCATCTCCCCCCCCCCCAAATTCCAAAAAGGAATCAAGTTCAAACAAATTGGTTTAAACGTGGTAGCAGCAAGTTACCCAACATTACAGAGCTAAGTAGGCTGAATACTATTCTTGCCAACCCATACGGAGCTCTACCATAGACTAACTTGTAGAAGCACCAAGAACCTTCAGATGCTCAACTAATGCAATTATGCCTTCCAATGGGCACACCTTAGAGTTCCTCTTTTATGTTACGATGTAACCCTGCTACTTATAGAGCAGTTCAATGGCTTGCTCTAGCCTTTCACTCTTTGAAGCATTTATAAAAAGGGACAGTGGAAATATACTGAAAGGAAATCAGCAAGTTTTTCTACGGTTGCAATGATTTTAAAGTGCAATGTTTAATTCACTAGCCATGCAGCAACCTGAAGTGCTTTATTACATCCCCCCGCCCCGAATGCTCGCAATCCTGGTATTCATTTTCCATTCACACCAACAAAAGTAGCTTCATCAAGCAAGATGGGGAAAGGTAAGGTGTTTGCAGCAGTGAGGCCAGACGAAGGAAGCATGCTAAAAACAACCTGGAAAGACCGGGGGGGGGAATTCAGCCTCTCCGGCTGGGTAGGCATATACAAAATGGTGGCACCTCTTCCCTTCCCACTGACTACTTTTCTGACCTCCCAACTTTCAGAGATCAACTGTTTCCTGCTTGCCAGGCCTGACCTACTGACCTTGTTCACGGTATCACCATCACAACCGCAAATCTATGATGGCAGAGCTGTAAAGGAGCATAGAGCTACAGACTCTGCCAGATTCATTTTTCAATTTTAGCTGTAGTATGTGCAATACTTACCTTGTTATTCATGTCCAGACCCAGAGTAAAAGCCAGGCCAAACCTTTTACATTTGGCCTCAGAGAAAAGGTAATGAATCTTGCTGCAAAATCTGAACATCCAAATGCAAGAGCAGGAAAGCACATCAGTGTCCCCTACTTATCTCATTGATGGGGTCTGCCCGCCACTTGTTCCCCAGGTACGGAGTCTGGGGGTGCTCCTTGACTCGCAACTCTGCTTGGATACACAGGTGGAGGCTGTGACAAGGAGTGCCTTTCGTCAATTACATCTGGTGTGTTGGCTACAGCCATATGTTTCGGACTCTGACCTGGCCATCGTCATTCACACCTTCATCACCGCTAGGCTTGACTACTGTACTGTGCTCTACATGGGGCTACCTTTGGTGACGGTACGGAGACTGCAGCTGGTGCAGAACGCGGCGGCCCGTCTCCTGGTGGGATTGGGCCGCCGAGAACATATTACACCGGTTCTTCGGTTTCTGCACTGCCTGCCTGTAGTCTTCCAGGCCCGATTCAGGGTGTTGGTGCTCACCTATAAAGCCCTAAACTACCTCAGCCCAACCTATTTGCAGGACCGCCTCACCCCCGGGTTCTGGATCGGTCCCTGCGGTCATCAGGGGGTGCTCTCTTGGAGGTCCACCAAGTCTGCTGGGGGGCCACGATGGAGAGGACCTTCTTGGGGGCCGCCCCACGGCTGTGGAACTCCCTGCCAGTAGAGGCCCATTTGACCCAAGATCTCCCCTCATTTCAATGCTGTTGCAAGACGTGGCTGTTTCGCCTTGCTTTCGGGGGGAGGAATGGGTTAGGGTGGTAGGAGATTTTTTATACCTCCCGCTATTTATTTTAAAAGTTGTTTTTAATGTTAATGTTTTATATTGTGCGTCACGCAGAGCTGCCTGTGGCAGGATGGGCTGGTTAAAAATGCTTGAAATAAATAAATAAATAAATAAACAAACAATTTATTGTTATGCATTTTTGGTTTTTGTAAGCCGCCCCGAGATGCCATAGGCATGAGGGGGGCGGCTAATAAATACAAAGAAATAAGCCAGGAGCACAATCTCCATGGCAGCTAAAGTGAATAAGTCCCAGAAA
The DNA here is from genome assembly GCA_003113815.1 of Sphenodon punctatus. Taxonomy (NCBI): domain Eukaryota; kingdom Metazoa; phylum Chordata; class Lepidosauria; order Sphenodontia; family Sphenodontidae; genus Sphenodon; species Sphenodon punctatus. Next base: position 3,128,960 of record QEPC01011998.1, on the reverse strand, counting down.
AATGACTTATTTTAAGACAATTTTTAAAAAAAAATTTAGCTGACAGTCCTCCTTAAATAGTGTTTCTACAATATGTTGAAGATATCAAATCAAGCGCTAGGTATCACTCCAAAACCTCACTAATTCCTCCACAATAAATCTCACTGGATTTTGTGAATCAGCAAGTAAAAAAACCTAACAGACGCTTTGCTTTGACTGTGGAGTTTGGTTTTAACACCTCTTCACAAAGGTATGTACGTAGCATTTTTTTTGTCAGTGTAATGCTGTCTGATACAAACCCCGAGAAGGAGGCAAGAACTCTTTTGACAAGTACAATGAAGTGACAAAATCAAAGTCTCTACTGTACTAATTACATTGCAACAGAATCCTACGGATGCCTTTGCTTTCAGATCCAATACAAAAAATATCTCCAAATATAAGTAACTATCACACACAAAAAATCCCACTGTACTTTGATTCAGAGAATTTATTCAGCTTTTTTTTTGTGGTGGTGGTGGGGGGGGGGAGAAAGAGATGAAAGAGGCTTCTGGCATAAATATTCCAAACTCAGGGTGACCTACCTGAATAGGTCCTACTGACATCAGCAGGTTTTTCAGTTGGACATCAGTAGTTGATGAAGAAAGCCCTTCAACTGACACGATGCAGGGCTGAGGTTTGCACTCCACCACTCGCAAGTTCTGTTTATTTGGCATCAAGCGTCCTCGGCCCATCTGGCCTGAAACTCCTCTGCCTCTCCCGTGCATAATGACCTGCCAACAACAAAAAGTAGCAGGGTTTTGATTTACTTACTTAGGGCTTCTGTTAACTGAAGCTGACAGATAATATGAAAGTTAGCAATTTACTTAAAGATTTGATTAAAGTGCAAGCCGATTAAAAGCTGCATGTTACTGTTTGCTAATTTAAAAGGCCACATGTTATTAACACATTTGTCAACTCCCGATCCAAATATCTCTCAGAGTTACCACATGTTCTAATGAGTATCAAAGTCAGCTTTGGCATGTTGGGAGCAGGTACACAAAGCAACTGACTGACTCACCTGCAAATATGTGGCCTATTACCAACCACCACCTGATCAGCCCTAACCTTTTGGTTGGGAAAAGACATTCCTTGGGCCCCCCACAAGAATTGAGCCAGACTCGTGGGCACGCTTCATGCTTCCCATTAGTCTCTGCTGCTACAGAAGTGTTGCCCATTATTTGTGCGATATTTCTACTCACCGGCAAGAGGCCACTTTAAAGCCATTTCCCCATGGATCTATTTTAGGGATGTAAACTTTAACAATCCTGAGACTTGCAATACAATAGTGCAAATCTTAGCATTCACACAAACAAGTTTCTAGCCCTTGGGGAGGGAAAAGGCTAAAAATGTGACCTCAGTTAACCCTAAAGGAACAGAAACAGATAAGAGGCCTTCATACACACACCCAAGCTTGCACCTCACAATTCAGTAAGCCATGGGTCGGAACTTAGGAGGAAATGTGAGAGGCAGAATTGGATTAATTACCAGTAAAGATTTGGGCAAAGGAGACAAATATATGGGTGTTTGTTTGGCACACAGATGCCTTTGCCCACCTGTGGCTGGGAGGAACAGCATGTTCTGTGCGGCAAAATAGAGCAAGGGACAAGGAGACACCCAAGTCCAGCCAACCCTGGAAACGACCAGAACGTGAATGGCTCTTGTACCTTGGCAATGGAACTGCCAGTTCAGTGTCTTGCCATTGGTCTCTCTTTCCCAAGTAACAAAGGTATCAGCCATACAACCACAAACACCAAAGCTTCTCCCAGGAGGAAGGGCTGGGGGTTGAGACAAGAGTGGAAAGTAGGGTGTACGTGTTGTGGGAAAGCCAAGGGCAAAGCAGAAACGGGAATTCTGGGTGAGGGACAAAGTAGGGGTATGGTAGGGTAGGAGACCATACAAAGGAAGCCATGAAAAAACTTGGGGCAGATTATTGGGGGAAAGGGGATGGGAAGGGGTTGGAGAGAAATATTAGAATTGGGAGAACAGAGTGCTCACCTACCTCAAACATCTGGGCCAAAATTATTCTACTATTTGAGATTGCCACCAAGAGAACTGTGTACACAAATGTAGGTTTGCAGGCCATGAGGCAACTGGCTGCAGGAGATGTACGTTCCCTTCCTAGAAAGTTGTAGGCTAGTCTTGCACTTTTTTCAACTATGCTGTCTCTTCTGCATTTTAGAAAGAACTTGGGTTATTCAATAGAACATATCCCCAGGGCAGAAAAAACTGGCAGCAAAGACAAGGTTAAGATTCCAGGATAGCAGACAATAAGAATGCCTGGCACTAGCACAGGTTGATTTTTTTGTGCGAGGAATCCCACCACAACAACCTAAAACACTGCATTCTGGGGTGCCTGCAGAAGTGCCATCCAATGAGATGGCCCAGGCCAGAATGAATTTAAAAAGCAATAGTTATTACATGCAACCTGCTTGCCAATGAGGCAGTTGGCAATAATGCTTTATCTCTAAAGTAAACAAAGCAGATATGGAAACAAGACAGCCTGTTGCACAGTAATGCTGCTATACCATGCTTGTCTCTCTGTTCAAAGAATGGATAGGAACAGGTAAACCTATGTTGCCAAATGCTTTGCCTGTGTGATCCCATTTTGAGACTTAATCCCATGACCCCAGACAGCAATAAAGACTTGCAAATTGTATGAAATACCAGTCACTTTCACAATCCCATTTGGTGTTACGACCCACAGATGGGAACCTCAGAGGTAGAGTTGTTTTGTTTGATGGTTTGGAAAAACATCAACCAAGCGCTGAATCTTCTAATACACTAAATACTTTTAAGGCAGGCAAAAAAGGTAATAGAGAGTCTGAAAATCCAGTCTAATGACAAGAGTGGGTATGTTTAACTTAGCAAAGAGAAAATAAGTGAGGAAATATGCATGCCCAGGGCATCCCTGCATGCAAAACATAGGCGCTCTTTACAGCTCCCCCTTCCCTGGTTCTGCCCCTCCCTAGCTGCTGTACAGATGCAGCCATTACTGGTCCCTGCCACCATTGCCCGGTGACCAGGGGGTCTTAGTGCTTAGTCCCATGCCTGGCCGTGTCACAACGGGCGTATTGTCACCCATGACATATGGGGCCACAGAGAGACACAACCTCCCCATAAGGCGTTCCCTTTACTTTTCAGCAAAGCACGGCTAATTAAGAGGAGACATAAGTCTTTGATAGCTAAAGGCCAGACACAAAGACGGAGGCAAGGAACTGTTCAGCATTGCTACAGATTGGAGGGCTAGAAATAATAGCCTTAAATTACAGGAAGGTTACAGTTAAATATCTGGAGAAACTTCCTAAGAGTAAGAATTGTGCAGCAATGGAAAAAGTTGCTGAGGGAGATTGTAGACTCTCCATTAATGGGAGTTTTTTAAAAAAAGACTGGCTAACCATCTGTCTGGGATGTTGTAGCTGTGTTGGGAACCACATTTAAGTGAGATGAGGTTGTACTTGACCCTCAAGGCTGCGTTCAGCCCTATGATTCTAATTCTGAAGATGTGGCATTGCTCTTTAGTCCAATGGCCTTATTCACAACTAAACACACACCTCTCAAGAACACGTTTTTCCTGATTCCCCATTCCATAAATATTAGCTTGCATTAGGGAGAGAGCAGGATGTTTGTTTTACACACACTTAAAGCATGAAGCTAGAAGGTACCTCAATGACACGTAAGAGAGCACAACACAATAAGTGGTAAAGACACCAAAGGTACTTTTGTAAAATCACAGCAATCCCTTCATGTATTTATCCCTTAATGTAATATTGCCTACTTTCATAGAACTTTTGAAAGTGGTAGCATACTTGGTGTTACCAAAACAAAACCTGGAACTTCCATAGGGAAGGAGAACATAGCTTAGTCATCACATAGTGCCAAAAAAGAAGCACCAATTAGCAAATTAGGTTATTTATGGGTTTTGAGGTATGACATTTGCTAGAAATGTTGGTTTTGAAGACTGAAAATGTAATAATTAGTATTTAATCATTTATGAAGGAAATCTAAGTGAAAGGTAGAAGACTGACAATGCTTGAGTGGGAGCTCCTATCTCCACCAGAGACGTACAGCTTGAGGATCTGCATGAGTTTCCTACACCACTCAAAATGAAATGTGCAGCAAAACTAAAACCGGGACCCTCCAATGGTAGGAGAACATAGCTTAGTCTTCACATAGTGTCATCATTAATACCAGTTAGCAAAACAGGTTATTTATGGGTTTTGAGATGTGGAAACGTCTTTCCCCACCGCAACAACAGACTCGCATCACCTAACAGATCGGCACAGTGCATGGAATAGCCATTCAGATGACAATAAATTTCAGGCATTATCCACTGGGTTGGATTCAAATGGTCAGCTGAATGGTAATCATATCCCATTATCAATCCCCAGTCATCTAGTCATCACCTTAAAATGTTTTCTGTAAGTAAACATTATAACCATTTCTTAAAATAGGCTAATATCCTTAGCAACATACCAAGCAGACAACACAGAGTCTAGTAATAATTCCGCTTCTTTAAAAAATAAATCAATCACCTTTTTAGCTTGATGAATCCCCTGGATGTTTCTAACTCCATGAAGAACAGCTGACTGTATGTGTGCCTGTTGCTGCTGATGGTGTTGATGCACTGTTCCCTTTGCCAATGTGACCTTCCGTACTGGCTGCTGTCTCTGTTCTGGAAGTTGCTGGAGCCTTTGGGGCTGACTCTCTGGGTGAGAAAAGCCAACGTTCTCTCCCCCCTGCTGAAATTAACAACATAGCATGCTGTTCAGTATCTGTTCTGTATAAGCATGTCTTTCCTGCAAGACCTACTGTGGAGAAGAACTGTTAGCTCCTAGAACAGAAAGAGACCACCACAGACTTGCATACATAATCAAACCAGTGCGTTAGCAAGGAAGTCAAACATTTCCGCTACAAAAGAAAAAATCTACGATGCAGGAAACAGCACAGGAAGTCTAGGTTTGTGCTCATTGGTTGCCTTTCTGTAGACAATGAAAAGTGTTATTTCATCCAACGAGCCAGTCAGCCCATGCTTCAGAACAATTTTAGCTGTCCAAGAAGCTATTCGGTCTGTACCCAAATCCAACTAACAGTGGTTTTAATGGACACGTTTTCGTGAAAACATCAAAGCAGTCTGCATGAACTGATCTGAATGCCTCTTTCCAACATGCAAAATGGCTTGGAAAACTTAAAGGTCTTATTTGTTTTTGTAAATTGCACCTTTATGTTACCTTCTTATTGCTCAAGTATCCCAATGAGGATTATTTTTCAACAAGTTTCTTCCCACCCCAATAAGGGACAAGGTTGTGGTCCCTCAAAAGTTATCTCCAAACTCACGAAGCACAAAGGCATCATAAAATTTGTTTTTAATGCTATTTATTTCTATATCATATATATTAATATGACTGAAGAAAATATATCCAAGTCAAAACAGGAGAGCACAAAAGTAAGGATGACCGACAACAGTATAATCACCAGCTACATCTGGGATGGCTTACCCGCAGGTCACAGGGGGGCCAATCTACAGTCCCCTTCATTTTAAGGGCTTGCAACCCACCACAAATCTAATGTGACCAGACAATGTGTTGGGTCCAGGTTCAGTATAACTTTCACCTGACCTATTCAAACTTAGTTGAATTGCAGACTAGTCATGAATGGTCCTGATTCCTGTGAACTGCCATGATGTGGGAAAGGAAGAGGGATGCACCAGAATGTCATGACACAAAGTACCCCTCTTTTTTCTGATGGGCCCAACCCTTTGCAGAGAGCCATATTGTCAACGCATTCCACAAAGGATGGCTATATTCAGTTTAGATTAAGCTTTAAAAGAGCCTAGGTCTTGAGTGTGGGCTAGGCTCACTGCACTTGGTAAAAGGAGACTTGCAGTTTTTGGAGGACAAGACATGATTAACTTATATTTCCCATCAATGACCTACACTATTTTCTTCTTCCAGTTCCTCACATTTAATGTTGACTTCCACAAATTCTAAAAAACTGAAAAGCTAAGACTTGTATCTGCATATTATGTTTCTATACCAGCATCCGTGTATTAACACAATATTTTAAAGCTTTAAATTTGGAACTTGCTAGGAAATGCAGAGTTAAGGTTTAAATAAAACAAAGTGATCATGTTTCCCTACCTTATCGCCACCTGGTAGGAATGTTTTACATTCTGAATTCTACAGTAGAAAATGTAATATATGATATGCAGTTGCTGTGTCTCCTGCTTCTTGGCAGGGAATGGAAGTTGGGAAGCTCTGAGCCATGTTGGAAGGACAAATGTAGTAAATACAGTAGGTTCAATTTAGTATTGTAGAAGTAAATAGGGTTCCCTGACTCACGGTAGAATGGCAGATGGGGAAGGGTGCTGTCTCGGAGCCCTACACAATTAACTAGGTGCTTGGTTTTGTAATAACTAGGCCATAGTTTTGCATTGGTTGTGGAAGGATCAGTCTTACATGAAGGTTGCTTGTGGATCTTTTAAACTAGGAGTTCTCTCATTTTTTTTCTTTCAAAATATAATGACGGAGATTTGGTTTAACAGTATAATACCAAGATATATACGAACTAAATGGTATACTGACTGTGTTATATTTTGTACCTTTAGACATTTAGGCTCATGCTTAATTTTACCGTGGGATCAATCGTGGTAGTAAGATTCAACATTTGCATAAGGTTTTGAGAGATTGTTGCATATCAACAATCAAAATGTAGGTTTTCTTTTCATGTATATTGTCCCTTAAGCTTTAGAAGCAGAAGCCATTTTCCATCTCAAATTTTGAATTAAAGTTTAAAATTAAGTCATGTGCTTCATATGCCAAGCTGTAGACAGGAATGGGGTTTTCCCAGCCAAAATCCTTGAAAGCTAGGTTTATAGTGGAACAAACAACAAAACCTACAGTGATTAGAAAGAGCTCCCTCTGTTCATCTCAGTATTTTGAAGAGAAGGTAAATTGGTTAGCTGTCCAAGAAAACTTCTGAAATTTGGAAGTCATTTAAGCATAAAATCTTACTAGGTCCAAATGCTAAATACAATGTAAAAATAAAAAGAAAGGAAATTAGCACATGGATTTGGCTCCGATTGTGAATTTTTCTTCACACTCCTAATATTTAAAAGAACAGTTGATGCTGGTTTTGGACAAGTGTAAAAAGCTAAAAAGAAATTTCTGTTCATCCAAGCTAGAGATTTTGGACCTGACTTCTCCAACATATGGATTAAGACCATACTTCAATATGGGAAATGTTAAGACATTTCAATTGTTAATATTTGCTTGCATCTCCAGAAGCAAAGGCTATCCCATCTATAATATTAACAAAGCTACAAATTTGAGAGTTTTTATGAGGGGCTAAGGTATTGTACCCTATCACAGATGTTATGACAGTTTCACAATAAAGATGAAGTTTGTTTGCCACCAACATTAGCAGGACAAATTTATTTATAACGCTTTAAAAATGTACTGATAAAAATGCCCATTGATACTGTCAGAGCTTCTTTCAATTTGACAGATCAAATCTTATTTTCATTCTTAAACCCCATGAAGGAGCGATATCACCAACTTGCATTCTGTAGTGAGCAAATTGATTAATCCCTCTCTATAGAAATCTCAACTCTTGATTACACCTATCAGACGTTAAGCAGCATTATTCTAGAGTGACAACACTTGACAAATTCCCCAACCATTTTTCTCAGCCTTTGTGGCCCTGCTAGGTTGTATTAACCCTGATGAAAAATTAATTTTCCTTATCTTCTGCTAAACCCCAAAATCCAAATCCGCCAAACTGGCAACTCTTTCTGTAAAGGTATTATGAAAACCTCTAAAAGATTAATTGCATGTCTTCAGGTGACATTAAATTAATTTCTGTACTCATGACAGACATTTGATACTCCGCACTGAGAGGACAGATAACATTGTCAGGATACACAGAAGGACAGTGGTGTAGTGTCCCAGAGCAGCCTCTTATGAATTCGCTTTTCGATAAGGCCATACTTCACTGTCACTGGGACTGTTACTGATCTTGCAGCCCACAGACTTCACTGCACAGGTTTCTATTAACGACGACAATGCTGTGTCTATCCATGTAATCTTTATAAAGCTAATTCAGAAATCACCCAGCAAAAGGGATGCGCATGCTGGATAAAGCATTTAAAGGAAATAAACTTGAGTTGATTTATAAAGTTTTATAAGGTTTAACAAATCCAAAAGCAACTGAGAAGACAATGGGATACCCATCTTCAACCAGATTTAGTGGAATATACCAAAAGAGGGAGTCTTGCAAACCTTCTCCCCCCAAAAACCCAAAGCCCTAAATGCTCTCTGTAATGGATTTTCTTTAAAAAGCAAACAAAACACAAAACAACTCAATTTACAGTCCGTTTAAAAGGTAATTGTTTCTAGGATAAACGTCACCTTGCAAACGATCACAGAAGTTAGGGAATAGATAACAGAGAGAGCTTAGCCCATCCTCTTTAGTGGAAAGATATAGATACGCACACACGTAATTTAGAAGACATAAAATTGATACTACAATTGGTCAAAAGCTCACTCAGTTGACTGTAGTCCCAACACAGCAATGTAATGCACACAAATATTATTCGGGGGGAAAGAGAAAAAAAAAAGTAGTGCAAAACCCACCAACATTATATATAAGAAATGTAAAAAGATAAATGCCCTCCCCCACATATAGCTATCTATCAATAGGAATTAGAGAAAGGAAAAGAAATTGCCCAATATTTTAATAGAGAGTATGGTTGCCATACTGGTCCCAAATGTAAGAGATGGAAACAAAATAGTTTAGATAACGTTTATTGGACCAACTTCTGTTGGTCAGGGTATGTCTCCATATATTTAACACTTATGTGGCACTTTTTCCTCTGAAGATACTCAAGGTACTTTATTAAGGTGGGTAATCCATTTTAGAGATAGGGAAACTGAGGTCTACGATTAAATTACTTGCTGAATGTCATGCAGTAAATCAGTAGAACAAGAGCTATGCTTTTAGTACGTTTAGACCATATTTAAGTCCTGCCTAACAGCCCACTTCTTTGAGATTGCTTTTAAATCATGAACCCTGGCCCTAGCCTTATCATAGTCTTGTGGATTTCAACCATTTAAACTGAAATAAATATACTTACTGAATACATGTATCCTGTACACCATTATTCATAGGGAGATTCTTATTTTTAGCTGTCTGTCTTTGTCTTGATTAGATTGTAAGCTCCATGGAGCAGGCACTGTTCTGGCGCATGTCAGCCCCCAACAGGGTGCAGGAACTATTAGATTGGTCCGCCCCCAGAGACTTATGGACCCGGATTGGTTCCAGAATGCTCTGGGGGAGTTTCCCCTGGACCTTGACATCCGCTCGGTCGATGATCTCGTAGCCTTCTGGACCACCTTGTTGGCTGAGACCATTGACAGAGTGGCTCCCAGGCGTCCGCTGCCCTCCCGAGTCTCCCGCAGGTCTCCTTGGTTTACTGAGGGCCTGCGGTGTTTGAAGCGGGAGAGTAGGCGGTTAGAGTGACAGTGGCACCGGATTCGCGATGAGCATGATCGATCGCAGCATAAGAGCAGTTTAAAGGCCTACGCTGTGGCGGTGCAGGCAGCAAAGAAGCAGTTCTTGACTGCCTTCATTGTATCTGCAAAGTCACGCCCAGCGGAGCTTTTCCAGGTGGTGAAAGGCTTGATCAGTCCTACCTGCCTCCAACTGGACCTGGAGCAATCCAGTGACCGCTGTGACCAGTTTATTGAGTACTTTGTAGATAAGATTGCTCGCATCTGCCACGATTTCGGTACCACAGTTATTACAGAAGATCATCTTGGGGCTATGGATGCCCCGTCCTGTCCTGTTTCGTGGGATTGGTTTCAGATGGTGTCACCTGCAAATGTGGAGTCCTTGTTGGGATCTGTTCGTGTCACTACTTGTGAACAAGATCCATGCCTGTCCTGGTTGGTGAAAGCCAGTCAGGAGACGTTACGGCCGTTGCTGACTGGGGTGGTTAGTGCCTCCCTTCAGGAGGGCAGGGGGCCTGATTGCCTGAAAGAGACTGTGGTTAGACCCCTGCTCAAGAAACCATCTCTTGATGCTGATCCTCCTGTCAGCTATTGGCCGGTCTCTAACCTCCCCTTTTTAGGGAAGGTTATTGAACGGGCTGTGGCATGGCAGCTCCAGGAACATCTGGACCACACCAGTTTCCTTGACCCCTTTCAGTCTGGTTTTCGGCCTGGGTATGGTACGGAGACTGCATTGGTGGCCTTGGTTGATGATCTCCGTCTAGCATTGGACCAGGGTCATCAGACCTTACTGGTCCTGCTA